>SJXQ01004081.1:31707-100870 GCA_006408695.1 Aepyceros melampus | reverse complement strand
GGGCTCCAAAATCACTGCAGATGGTGATTGCAGCCATGAAATTAAAAGACGCTTACTCCTTGGAACAAAAGTTATGACCAACCTAGATAGTATATTCAAAAGCAGAGACATTACTTTGCCGACTAACGTCTATCTAGTCAATGCTATGGTTTTTCCTATGGTCATGTATGGATGTGAGAGTTGGATTGTGAAGAAGGCTAAGCGCCGAAGAATTGATGCTTTTGAACTGTGGTGTTGGAGAAGACTCTTGAGAGTCCCTTGGACTGCAAGGAGATCCAACCAGTCCATTCTGAAGGATTTCAACCCTGGGATTTCTTTGGAAAGAATGATGCTAAAGCTGAACTGCAGTTCTTTGGCCACCTCATGCGAAGAGTTGACTCATTGGTAAAGACCTTCATGCTGGGAGGGATAGGGGGCAGGAGGAGAAGGGGACGACCAGGGATGAGATGGCTGGATGACATCACGGACTCAATGGACATGAGTCTGAGTGAACTCCGGGAGTTGGTGATGGACAGGAGGCCTGGTGTGCTGTGATTCATGGAGTCGCAAAAAGTTGGACACGACTGAACGACTGAACTGGAATGAACACATATATATGGAATTTAGAAAGATGGTAATGATTACCCTGTATGAGAGACAGCAAAAGACACACAGATGTATAGAACAATCTTTTGGACTCTGTGGGAGAGGGCAAGGGTGGGATGATTTGGGGGAATGGCATCGAAATATGTATGTTATCATATGTGAAATCAATTGCCAGACCAGATTCGATGCATGATACAGGATGCTCGGAGCTGGTGCACTAGGATGACCCAGAGGGATGGTTCTGGGGGGAAGGTGGGAGGAGGATTCAGGATGGGGAACACATATACACCCGTGGTGGCTTCATGTTGATGTATGGCAAAACCAATACAGTATTGTAAAGTAATTAGCTTGCAATTAAAATAAATAAATTTATATTTAAAAAATAAATACCACTTATAAGTTAAATGGGGATGTGTAACATCACAGCACAAATGGTGATCTTAGAAGTGTAATAAGGTGCAATGATGCATGGTTTGAAAGGTATATGGAAGAAATACTAGGAAAGAACCCAGTAGAAGTGTTGGTGTGTCTTTTTGTGAATTTCAGGTTTGGTCTTAAATATATCAAGTAAACTTTTCAAGTTTTGAAGAAGAATAATTTATTGTCAAATGCATATAGTCCTCATTGATCTTTTGTAAAAGAGTTGACTTCATTAGTGCTTTATGAGGTAAAACGTATATTCTAGGGTCTATGGGTCAGAGGTTGAGGAAAAATGTTTTCTGTCTTTACACCATTCAGAAACACAAGCCAGTTGGCATTTTAAGAAAAAAGGTGAACAATTTATTTTGTCATCTCCAAACTCTATGGTAAATGGCCTGTAACCAAAACAGCAGATGCCTCTTTTAGTTCAATGAATAATTCGAAAGACAGAAACTAAGAAAATTATACGTTGTACTTCTAAATGATAATAAAATAGCACATTAATATAAATGAAATTTAAGGGTGATCAGAAACAAACAATGGAGTTTAGCATTTAATGATATTTTTGCAGCAGCAGTCTTACATTTTAAAGGCAAATGAACCTAGACACATGAAAAGTATTCTGACATCATTAAAACATAAAATGTTTTGAATGTCTGTAGCTAATATTTCTTCTTTTTCAAAGTAGTATGTTTACAGACCGACATTTTGTACTTATGTTGCAATAACTTTGGGACCAGGAGGTATGAACATCACACTACTTTCTAAACGAGTTTTATAAACACAAATCCTTGGGGCAGAAAGGATCCAAAATAGTCCTTACTCTATATGTCAATCTTGATGTTCCAATAAATATACACTTCTCATGGAAACCCCAATGACCTAAAACGTGTCTTTCATAAAAGAATTTTATACTGAAAACTTTTGAAGTTGAACATGATGAAAAACTCAGAATCAGCAGGATGCAGGATGCTAGGGACTGATGCACGGGGATAATCCAGAGAGAGGGTGTGGGGCGGGAGGGTGGAGGTGGGGGTCGGGATTGGGAGTTCATGTACACTCATGGCTGATTCATGTCAATGTGTAACAAAACGAATACAGTATTGTAAAGCAAAACAAACTAAAAAATAAAAATTAATTAAAAAAAATAATAAATAAATAAATAAAAACAAATTCAATTTAATTTAGCAAACATCCAATGCATAGCATTAACTACCAACCACTATTTCAGGTTTCAGGAATAATTAAGCAAGAAGCAATTAATTTAAAATAATGAGACCAAATACACAATAGTGGTATCTATAATTTGTTATGAAGTGGTTATTTATGGAAAGTTGTTGGTAAATTTCTTCAAAATTGTATGACCTTTACAGTGTGCATTAAAAAAAAAATTATCTGTATTATCTACTTCCAGGGGCAACTTTTTTGAGTTAGCAGTGGATTATCAAAAGCTTTTGCACTGATTTGGAGTTTGGGTCAAGTTGTGTAATGTTATACACTCCTCAAAAACTACATTAGTCCCCGCTTAGCCTTTGTTTCCATTTCTGTAGTCCCTGCTTAAACTCTGTTTCCTTTTTTGAAGTTTCTGTAAACTGCAGACAACTGAGGTTCAAAAATATTAAATAAAAATTCCAGAAGCAAACAATTCATGTTTTAAATTGTGTGCCATTCTGCAGGTGTGATGGCATTTTAAGCCATCCCACTCCATCCCGTCCTGGATGTGAATCATCCCTTGATTCAGCAAATCCCACCAACCACCTAGTAGACACATGGTTATCTGGTTTCACAGCTTTTGTGTTCAAGCACCCTTATTTTACCTAATAATCGTCCCAGAGTGCCCCATCAAGACTGATGGTGATTATGACACTTTGGATATGCCAAAAAGAAGCCATAAAGTGCTTCTTCTAAGTGAAAAAGTGAAAGTTCTCAATAAGGAATGAAAAAACTCTTACTATGCTGAGGTTACTAAGATCCATGGTAAGAACTTTTTTTTTTAATCAAAATATAGTTGATTTAAAAGATTGTGTTACACTCGGGTGTACAACAAAGTTAATATATATATATATATATATATATATATATATCCATACTCTTCTTTAGATTCTTTACCCATATAGGTCATTACAGAGTTCCCTGTGATTTAGAGGACGTCCTTAGTGGCTATCTATCTTATATATACGAGTGTGCGTATGTCAACCAATTTCTTACATTATCACCCCCATTTTCCCCTTGGTAACCATGTTTGTCTTTGTTATATCTTGACTGTATTTCTGTTTTGCAAATAGTTCATTTGAATCACTTTTTTAGAGTCCACATATAAGCAGTTTCATATATTTGTCTTTCTCTGTCTGCCTTACTTCACTCAGTATGACACACTCCAGATTCATCTGTGTTGCTGCATATGGTGTTATTTTCTTCTTCTTTCATGGCTGATTAACACACACACACACATATATAATATTAATATATAATATTGGGATCACAAAGAGTCAGACACAACTGAGGGACTGAAGCATATCTTCTTCATTCATTCCTCTGTTTCTGGACATTTAGGTTACCTCCATGTCCTTGCTGTTGTAAATAGTGGGGTAATAAACTTAGGGGTAAATATTTTTTCTGAATTTTGGCTTCTTCTGGATATATGTCTAGGAGTTGAATTGCAGGATCATATGGTAGCTCTATTTTTAGTTTTTAAGGAAATCTCCATACTGTCCTCCAGACTGTCTGTACCAATTCACATTCCCTCCAACAATGTAGGAGGGTTCTCTTTACACCCTCTCTGGCACCTGTTGTTCATAGGTTTTTTTTTTTTTTTTTGATGATGGCCATTCTGCCCTGTGTCAGGTGATACCTCATTATAATTTTGATTTGTATTTCTCTAACTATTAACATTGCTGAGCATCTTTTCATGTGCCTTATGGCTATCTGCATGTTTTCTTTGGAGAAATGCCTGTTTAGATCTTGTGCCCATCTTTATTAGATTATTTGTTTGCTTGTTTTTTTCATATTGAGCTGCATGAGCTGTTTGTATATTTTGGAGATTAATCCTTTGTTGGTAGCTTCATTTGCAAATATTTTCTTCCACTCTATGGGTTGTCTTTTTGTTTTGCTTATGATAAGAACAAATCTTCTATTCAAAAAATCCTGAAGAGGGAGAAATAAATTTGTATCAGTTTTGATGTCACACCTGGAGCTGCAATAATTACAGTCACAATGTATGATAATGCTTAATTAAAATGGAAAAGGCTTTACATTTGTAAAACAATACCTTTTGAGAGATCACATTCACATAACTTTTATTACAGATTGTTATAATTGTTTTATTTTACTATTGGTTATTAAAGGTTTACTGTATCTAATATAAATAAAATCTAATCATAGGTACAAATGTATAGGAAAAAACATAGTGTATATAGGATTTTGTAGTACCACAGTTTCAGACATACACTCAGGGTCTTGGGACATATCCCTCTTGGATAAGGGGTGGAACACTGTCTCAGCATCATTCCTGAGTGATATAACTTTCATCATAATTGTATAGGATGTTTTTCCTAATTTACTTGTTACAAAGTTATTTCCAGGCTCTCATGAATTTCTAAACATTACAAACCATATAATATCATATACTATGCAATAAGATCCATCTGTAGATACATCCTTGAGAAACTGATATGTGTTTTATTTTTAAGTCATAAACTTAGTGTTTTCTACATATTCAACACATATAAACACATATAAATTCTTGAGTATAGTAAAAGGAGGGGAAAACTGCAAATAGCCATTTACTTTCGCTGTAGTTTTAAAAATGTTTAATTATCCTTATGGAATTATTGCCTGAAAAAAATGACTCATCATTTTTTAAAGTTATTTTTTGTTTGAGGATCTAAGATAAAAGCTTAACCATTAAGGAATCATATCCTAGGACCTAATTAGTTATTATCCTGGGACCCTTGGTAATTTTCATAGTTTAACCATAAGATAGAAATATGGACTTGGTCCCTAAGTTACAAATAACTCTTCTTCCACCCAACATGAAGTCAATGAGAAGAAATTTTAACGTAGTGCATGTGATAGCAGCTAGGCAAACTGTCATGTTTATAAGCAAGTCTTGAAAGCAAGTCATGCAAATTGCATAGCAGATTGTTGTCACTGGATCTTGCATGCTGTGGGCAAAGAGTCCATAACAATGGAACTGACAGGTTGCAAGGGAAAAACAGCAAAAAAAAGGGGGGGTGGGGGGACAATGGGATGAAAAACATTATTTTAGAGAATAAAAGTGTAAACATATTTAGATTAGACAAACATAACTTGCTAAAAATAATTTCAGTTTCCAAAAAACTAGAAAAACACATTCATGAAGTGATAACTGCTGGGCAGAGAAAATTGAAAAATTAAAAATAAACAGGAAACCTTATTTACATGTAGAAGAAATGATCAGAAAGGATTATATGATTAGTGAAAATGTGGTGGGGGAAAATCTTTGAAATTAAAATGAATATGAAGGTTTAGTTTTAAAGTCTTAATAAATTAAACCATTATCTGCACACTAAGTAAATAAGTCATGAACTTAACCATTTATGAATATAGTTGTCATAAATTTATATTTCACTGTAACTCACTGTAATATCTTTGTTTCTTTTGAGTTTTTGTTCTGGAAATTTTCATAAATTTGTATCACTGTAACTCACTGCAATATCTTTGTTTCTTTTGAGTTTTTGTTCTAGAAAATTTTAGAATAAATTTTAGAAAGCATCATTTCTTCAAAAATAAAACACTATGTCCCTGGAGAATGCAAAATGGAACTTCTTTGAAGTCTGAGTTGGGGGGATTGAGTCGTGAGTTTTCTGAGACAGGAGTCTGTTTTTGTGTACCCAGAAAAACTAATACACAGCTAGCCCTGCTTATCCTTGAGTTCTGCATCCATGGTGTCAACTAATGTCAGATCAGATATATTTGGGGAAAAAATTATCTAGAAATTTCAAAAAAACAAAACTTGAATTTGCCACATTATGTCAACTATTTACATCGCATCTGCATTGTGTTAGGCATCATATATGATCTACGGATGATTTGAAATATATGGGATGATATACATATTTATACGCAAATAGGGTACTATTCTATATTATTATAAAGACTTCAACTTTTATGGATGTTGGTAACTTTGGCAGTCTTAGAACCAATCAATGTCCCATGAGTTCCCAGGGACAACTATACAGGTATGCTTTGAGAATAAAGCTCTGATTAGAACTTCAAAAAGGCATTTGTGTGTCCCATAAACAGAATTAAGAAAGTTTCTAAATCAAGAAATCTAAGATAGAGGCACAAGAATAAGGATGCTATCAGAAAAATGGTGAATCTTGGAAACTAAAAATGCACCTCTCCTCCTCCTATTTTACTTTATTTAATTTTATTTTTGAAGTACAGAATGATAAATATGATGCAACTTTTATATATATATATATATATATTCTGAATGTCTCAAAAATATTATATGTTGAGGTGTTGTTAATTAAACAATGTTACACTAAAAAGGGGCTTCCTTGGTGGCTCAGATGGTAAAGAATTCACCTGCAATGTGGGAGACCTGAGTTCGATCCCTGGGTTGGGAAGATTCCTTGGAAGAGGGCATGGCCACTTGGAGGTCCATGGGGATTCTTGCCTGGAGAATCCCCATAGACAGAGGAGCCTGGCAGGCTCAGTCGAGTTCAGTTCAGTCACGTAGTTGTGTCCGACTCTTTGCGACCCCATGAATCTCAGTACACCAGGCCTCCCTGTCCATCACCAACTCCCGCAGTTCACTCAGACTCACGTCCATTGAGTCCATGATGCCATCCAGCCATCTCATCCTCTGTCGTCCCTTTCTCCTCCTGCCCCCAATCCCTCCCAGCATCAGGGCCTTTTCCAATGAGTCAACTCTTCGTATAAGGTGGCCAAAGTACTGGAGCTTCAGTTTTAGCATCATTCCTTCCAAAGAAATCCCAGGGTTGATCTCCCTCAGAATGGACTGGTTGGATCTCCTTGCAGTCCAAGGGACTCTCAAGAGTCTTCTCCAACATCACAGTTCAAAAGCATCAATTCTTCTGCGCTCAGCCTTCTTCACAGTCCAACTCTCACATCCATACATGACCACAGGAAACACCATAGCCTTGACTAGACGGACCTTAGTCGGCAAAGTAATGTCTCTGCTTCTGAATATACTATCTAAGTTGGTCATAACTTTTCTTCCAAGGAGTAAGCACCTTGTAATTTCATGGCTGCAGCCACCATCTGCAGTGATTTTGGAGCTCAAAAAAACAAAGTCTGACACTGTTTCTACTGTTTCCCCATCTATTTCCCATGAAGTGATGGGGCCAGATGCCATGATCTTCGTTTCTGAATGTTGAGCTTTAAGCCAACTTTTCCACTCTCCTGTCTCACTTTCAACAAGAGGCTTTTTAGCTCCTCCTCTACAGGCCACGAAATCACAGAGTCAGACACAACTGAGCAACAAAGCACAGCACACACTAAAAAAAAAAAAAAAAAAAACAAACTTATAGATGGCTCTGCTCTCGTTACGAGCTAAGATTCCATATGCTACACAGCCAAAAAAGCAAAGCAGAGAACAGAAGCAATATTGCAACTAATTAAAATTGGTTAACATTTAGCAAAAAATAATTTAATAGAAATTTATTTTAATTGGAGGTTAATTACTTTACAATATTGTATTGGTTTTGCCATACATCAACATGAATCTGCCACAGGTATACACGTGTTCCCCATCCTAAGCCCCCTTCCCTCCTCCCTCCCCATACCACCCTTCTGGGTCGTCTCAGTGCACCAGCCCCAAGCATCCAGTATCAAGCACCAAACCTGGACTGGTGATTCATTTCATATATGATATTATACATGTTTCAATGACATTCTCCCAAATCATTCCACCCTCGCCTTTTTAAGTGACTAATATTCTTGCCGTTCAGTTGTTAAATCACGTCCGACTTTGTCACCCTTCGGTTAGCCAGGCTCCACTATCTCCCGGAGTCTGCTTCAAATCAGGTGGCCCAAGTATTGAAGCTTCAGCTTCAGCATCAGTCCTTCTAATAATATTCAGGATTGATTTCTTTTAGGATTGACCAGCTTTATCTCCTTACTGTCCAAGGAACTCTCAAGAGTCTTCTTCAGAAACACGATGCAAAAGCATCAATTCTTCAGCCCTCAGCCTTTTTTATAGTCCAACTGTCACATCCATACATGACTACTGGAACAAACAGCTTTGACGATATTGGAAGATTTTTATAGAGAGGAGTGTAAGAAATGGAATATTTTCACTTTTTACTTGTTTCAACTGTTTATCAGTCCCTTTCATTTCTCTTGTTTCTTCTTTTCCCTCTGTTGCTTTTATTTTTCTTAGTTCTGTCTATATACTTTTGTTTATATATTGTATTTGCTTTATATCTCATTTCTGTCTCTTTATTTGTATCCAGACAAGATTCAATTTTAATATTTTATTACTTTCCACTTTTTTCTTTCCATTTATTGCTTCTACCATAATGTGTGTGCCTTTATGTTTTGTTTTTATTTCCTTCTTATCTTAATTATATACCTCTGAAACATAATTTTATTAGATCTATTAGTGTGCCATTATTTCTTGCATTTCTTAAATTTAAGAGCAATTATAAAAAACTTAAAGTCACAGGTGGGAGCAATAATGCCTAGTGAAATTCATTTTTATAATTTTCTATAAGTAGCAATTAGTTGAGCTATGATTAAATCCCTGGTGTTTTCAGTTCTTATTTACTATACCACCGAGTTGGCAAATCTTTCCATATCCTTCCATGCTGATAATCACTTTATAATATTATGCCTAACTAATTTAAAATTCTAGCAGCAGTGATTCATTTGATTAAATAGAGTGTTATTTCTTTGAGTTTATATTGGAGTGACAAAGTATGTTTGTAAGTATGTTAATAAATAATGGAAAACATAGCTTGTGTTATCAGATATCAGAAGTGCTGTAATAGAGTAACAAGAAAGGAATTTTCACTTGGCAGTGTTAAACACACAAATGCATGGACTATGTAGAATCCTAACGTTCCCAGATTAACATTAATACTTTAAAAAGCTTTAATTTTCTTTTCTTGAAAAGCTGTGAACAGAAGTGAAATAGTGTATCCCATAAAAGAATCATAAATAATATTGGAAACATGCCTTAATATATGTCTATTAAAGTATGATTTTTTTATATTTAGATCATAAAAAATAAATATGCATTTTAACATTTTTTTCACATAGAAATATTCAAAATAAACTGTGTAGCAATGTATTTGGGAAGTTAAATCAGTTATGACCTCAAAGTTTTACAGTAATAGTTTTAAACACCAGACCTCAGATATATATATATATATATATACCTACTGAGTTATATACTTTCAATGATTGATTCTCAATAAAAGCAACATACAGTAGTATTTAACTTATTATTTACAAAAATAATTTATGACTATTAATATTTACCTTAATAAATCATATAAGCATTATAGATCATCACACCCAATTGTTTAATTTCAATTAAACCTAATATTTAGGTCATCAAATAACTTTTAAATTTTTCTTCACTTAAAAAGAAAATTGAAGTCTATATTAACTTTGGTCTAGGTCTTGGATGGAATAAACAACACAAAAAATTTCTGTCTTAGACATGAGAACCTAAAAATGAATGCTAATTACAGTAAGAGTTCTGATCTTCAGCCATTATTACTTTCACAATATGTTAAGATAGATTTCTCTCAATTGACCAAAAGCTAACGCAACCTCCTGATTCTCCACAGACTGCTCGTTTGTTCCTTTATCCTAAAATAAAAAATTATCAGTTATTAAATATTTTAATGATCTTAACTAAATATCAGTATTAACTTAAAACAATGTCAAACATTTTATTGATCTGGGGAATTTCTTCTGTTTATTTGCTTTTATGTTGGAAGGTTATGTTGCATCAGTAATGTCCCCAAATTAGAATTTTTGTATGAACAGAAGTTAAGAGGATCTTCTCTGGTGGCTCAGATGGTAAAAAAATTTGCCTGCAATGCAGGAGACCTCCCCTGGGTAGGGAGGATTTCCCAGAGAATGGAATAGCAACCCACCCCAGTATTCTTGCCTGGAGAATTCCATGGAAGAGGAGTTTCGTGGGCTACTATTCATGGGGTCACAAAGAGTCAGACACAACTAAGTGACTAACACACACACACACACACACACAGAGTAGTTAAGAAGTGCAAGGAGAGTATAAAGAGGCCAATTCCTTTGACGAAATTAATTGTGTGTAGTGTATCTGGTTGTCTTAGAATAAGGCAGTGTTCAAACAAAGGCAAACTTGGACAAAGATATGACTTTTCTATCTCCCAGATTTTCTAATTTGATTTTGATGTATTTTTCTTGTCTCTTCAGAATTAGCAGCTTGTCAATTCCCTTTTGTATATTATGGACAACTATCATTTCTCAAAACCTGTTGTCTCTTCTGGTATAATGCCCTCCTACTCCTGGGAAATTATCTGATAATAGCCATGTGGGACAAATGCAGGACATAGCTGGTTGATTGTGTGTCATTTCATCCCTGTATGTTTCTACTTAATTCTTTTGTGTAATTATGAAATAAATAAGTTTATTCTCTTGAAGTAAATTAAGTCATACAAAATTTTTGAGCAGGTGACTTTATAAGATATGAAGCAATTATTGATGCATGGACATTGGTTGAATTAAATCATAATAAGAGCTGTTTATTAAAGGTCTTATTTCCAAGAATTTTTAAGAGTCCTAGCAATATTTAAAAACAGTCATTTTGATTAAGAGGTGTGTCCAAATTAATTAAAAGTAGCTTCAGCTATTTTTAAAAATTACAACAGATGTGTCAAGATTTATTTACCAAATTGTGTTAATTAGATACAAAATATTTTTTTATTCACATCTTATTATTGAAGATTTATAAACAGATTTTAATCAGGTTGATTAAAACAATTCAGTAAGTCAACAGATGCTCACATATTACTGCTATGAACCAGTAGAAGTTCAGGATTTTTTTTTTCTGGAGTTGGACATAGTTGATACAATGTATCTACTTCTGATCTCATACTCAGATATCAAAGTTGCTGATGCTTATTGCAAAGTTTATGATGTGCCAAATCATTTCAAAACTGACACAAGGAAAATAATCATGTTCAAAGTGAATACGGGCTTGTCATCGTCTACCTTGCAACGCATTTTAAAATGAAGAAATGCTCACTTTTCTTGAAAAACCTAACTTTTTTGTTTATTATAGCCTTTAATAATTTATCTCCAAAGAAACCAAACTGTCAACAATCACTGAGCCAGAACTGGCAGCTTGGCAGTTTTCACTGCTCAACAAAAAAAGCACAAACAGACACAATCTATCAGAGACCACACAGCTCCATGTATCAATTATTATGATGCTTTGTTTCAAAATATTTCCAGAATCATCTAAATGAACATTTACATACCTTAGAAAATAAGTGTGAAGACTCTTCATTATGGCTCTTCAATATAAATTAATTTATGTTATGAATCTATCATTTTGATGACTTTGATGTCTAAAAGGAAGAAAGAACAAACTTAAAACCATGAATGATTATTTTCCTAAACCATTAATAGGAAGCATGTAGTTATGAATCACTGAAGCTTCCCTCTATAAATTAAATTTTATCTGCATATTATGTTTTCATATTCTTCCACCTTAAATTCTAAGAGTTCCAGATTGACTCTAGATAACTTTGACAATGTGTATTTTGCTGTCGCTGTTTAGTCACTAAGTCATGTCCAACTCTTTGCATTCCCATGGACTGCAGTGTACCAGGCTTCTCTTTCCTTCACTATCTCCTGAAATTTGCTCAGACTCATGCGTATTGAGTTGGTGATGCTACTCATACATCCTATTCTCTGTTGTTCCCTTTTCCTCCCCCCTTCAGTCTTTTCCAAAACAAGGTATTTTCCAATGAGACTGTATATTTTGAGAGGATGACAAATAATTATCCTTCAATAACAATAAGCTGTTTTAAATCTGGAAACCCTAATAACCACATTTTAATAGTATATTTTAATTTAAAGAGAAAAGATATATCCCTTTCTCTGCAGTCAGAGTTCTCATTCTTCACTGCTTTTACACAGGAATTAATACTGTACTTAGAGCAACTAAGCACAGCACAAGATAGCACAAACACAGGTGGTTTTGATGATTTATGTAAAAAGTGCACACTTGCATACAATAGACAAGTTGAAATTGCTACATTCATTACAATAATTATTATTCCTAAATAGCTTGTTGGGGCTTCCCTGGTGGCTCAGTGCTAAAGAATCCACCTGCAATGCAGGAGATGTAGGAGACAGAGTCAATCCCTGAATCCTTCTGGAAGATCCCTTGGAGAAGGAAATGGTAACCTACTCTAGTATTCTTGCCCGGGAAATCCTATGAACAGAGGAGCCTGGCTGGCTACAGCCATGGGACTGCAAAGAGTGAGTTACAACTGAGCTACTCAGTTTACATATATATATATATGTATGTATACATATATAAATACTTTTCCAGAACAAACATATTTTTTAAAATTTTGACAACTGATGGTAGGTCTTTAGTGCCAGGATCCAGCCCCGGTGGATCCAGGGAATTCAAAGCGGAGGATGGTGTGGCAAGAAAAACTCTTATTTATTTAGAAATATAAGATTAGATTAGGAAATAATAGTATAGTAGGAAATTTTAGATGGAGGAAAGAAGGCTGAATAACTTGATTTATGTGGAAAGCCAATAAAATTCCAGACAAGGAGCTTGCACCATCTATGTGGGGCCACCGGCACCCGCTTGAATCTCTAAGGGTGCCCCACCCTGGGCTCCTTTTCACGCAGAACTTAAAAGCTGGGGCAAGTAAGTAGACGTGGTGAGCCTCCATGCCCTAGATGGGAATTCAGCCTGAAATTAGAGTAAGAGACACGGGGGAAACCTGTCCAGCAACTGGCTCTGGCCCCTATTGTGCTTCAAGGTCTTTTACACCCTTCTTTTTTACATAGAGATCAATGGATAATATATAAAATTATGCAGCATCAGCAGCCCAGACTCTTATCAAAATCAGGCTTTTCTCTCTGCATACCTAGTTGTATACACAAGCCGTAGGTGATTTATATCATCTTCCGGCCAAAAGGCCAATTAACATTTTATGGCTCTTTTCTGATAAGGGTTTGTTAACCAGAAAACTTATTTGTGTTAATTAACTCAAAAGTCTTGTGTTGCTAACATTAAAACTACTATATATCTTTTTCCATATCCTGTTTACATTGATAAACATCCTCCCAGGTGCCTAAATGATAAAGAATAAGAAGGTCTGGCAGCAATCATTAAGTTAGAAAAGGTTTTGTAACTTTAAGATACTCAGGCTTTGTGCCCCTCATAGTTGGGGGCTGTAAAGTCCAGGGAACCTGTTAGGCAAGTTGGAGCATTTAAGTTAGAGCGTTATCAGAGGGGGTTGACTGAAACACTCCTTTCAAATGCAGAAGACTAAAGCCCTGAGTTGACTTTTTCCAGAGAAAGTCAGAAGAGTGGAGAAGCAGGCAGATTCTTATTTTTGGGGTACATGCTCAAGAAACACCAGGGGGAAAACCTGAGATCTGACTCGCCCTTGCCCATCAAATCTCTGCTGTGTGACCTTGTCACAGATGGGATTCCTCACACTGGCTCCCAGCACTTTAGGAAAGAGTTTTTATTTGACTGACATATATAAGATCATAGTTATTAATGTGCTTTTATGCATTAAATAGTTTAATCAATTTTATTAAACATTATGATAAGGTTTTCACTATCATTTTACTGTGTGAGGATTTAGTTTGATTATGATTATATGAGTTACTGTAAATAAAATACACCTTGTCAAATATTCAATGTGCCAAAATCCAAAATATGAATAGTACCAAATTCTAGCCAAACTGCTGAGCATTAATTTCTAGCTGGAATACAAAGTGATGCAGACAGTTTGGAAGTATTTTACAAAACTAAACATACTCTTACCATACAACCTGACAAGTTGTTATTTACCTCAAAGTGTTGAAAACATGTCCACACAAGAACTTGCATGCAGATAGCTATGGCAGTTTTATTAATGATTGCCAAAAACTTGCAAGCAACTAATATGCTCTTCAGAAGGTAAAAGGATACATATACCATGATATGCATTTAGGCAATGAAATATTATTCAACTCTAAAAAGATATGAGCTTTTAGTGCAGGAAGAGATATGGAGGACACTTAAATACATACCACTAAGTAAAAGTAGCCAATCTAAGAAGGCTGCAAACTGTATCACTTTAACTCTATAACATTCTGAAAAAGATAAAACTGGAGTCAATAAAAAGATCAATGGTTGCCAGAAGTTAGGTTGCCAGATAAACAGGTGAGGACAGATTTTTATGGTAAAAGAAATGATTCTATAGGATGCTACAATGTCAGATGAGTTCACCCCACTACGTTGTTGTTGAGTCATTCAGTCATGTCCAAGTTTTGTGACCCCATGGACTGCAGCATGCAAGGCTTCCCTATTTTTTACCATCTCCTGGAGTTTGTTCAAACTCATATCCATTGAGTGAGAGATGCCATCCAACAATCGCATCCTCTATCAACCCCTTTCTCCTTCTGCCTTCATCAGGGTCTTTTCTGATGAGTCAGCTCTTTGCATCAGGTAGCCAAACTATTGGAGCTGCAGTTTCAATATCAGTCCTTCCAATGTATTTTCAAGGTTGATTTCCTTTAGGATTGAATGGTTTGACCTCCTTGCTGTCCAAGGGACTCTCATGCCACTATACATTTGTCTAAACCCTTAGTTTGTATCACTACAAAACCAAGAGTTACCCCTAGGGAAAACCGTAGAGCTTGGCTGGTCACGTTATGTCGGTATTGCTGTTGTTCCGTCACTAATTCTCACCATTTGGGACCCCATGACCGGTAAGATGCCAAGCTTCTCTGTCCTTCAGTATCTCCTGGAGTTTGCTCAAATTCATGTCCACTGATTTGGTGATGCTATCTAACCATCTCATCCTCTGCCACCCACTTATCCTTTTGCCCTCATCTTTCCTGGCATCAGGGTTTTTCCTTGTGTCATCTTTTCACATCTGATGGCCAAATTATTGGAGCTTTAACATCAGTCCTTCCAATGAATATTCAGGGTTGTCAGTGTAGGTTAATGTATTGTAATTAACATACCTTTCTGGTGGGGATGTCAACATGGAAGAGGTTTGGCTTGTAGGAACAGGAGGCAAACAAGAAATCTCTGCATTTTCTGTTCAATTTTGCTATGAACATAAAAATGTCTCTTAAAAAAAATCCATATTTTTTTCAAAAGTTCAATATAACTACTAGTTCATACTCTATTTCAGGGTGCATACTATTTAATATGTTAAACATCATGATTAATTCATGATTTTTTGGAGTCCCTATGAAATGGATAATAATCAGTAGAATTTGAGAATTTAAATGGGGGAAAGGAAGGACAAAATAAATTAGGAAAAAAGGACTTTTCTCATTCTTTAGAAACAATACAGATGGCCATAAACACCCATTCAGAAAATAAAACTCAGGAGAAAAAAGACAAATTTAAACTGGAGTTCTGTGTGTCACCAGTGACATTGCACTCTCATTCTTGGTCTTCATGCATTTTTCCACCATTGTTTGTCAAGAATAGATGATATGCTGCTAGTATTAGCCAACTCTGTGCAGGAAAATAGACAAAAATATCAACAGTATCGTCAATAGCTCACAAAATCAGCCTTCACTTTTATATGTTATTGAATCAGTCTGATTCAGGAAAAAAAAAGTGAGTGGAAAATGTAACAAATTCCCTCAGAGTGAGAAGCCATATTTTCTTCTAAAACCAGTAGCTCAAGACATGTCAAGGTTTTAATACAAGTAAGTGCACTTTGTAGTTTCAAAATGTTTTCAAAACTCTTAGAAAGTAGCAAAGTTAAGAATATTATTTTATGAATAAATCTTTATGGGATACAATAAAATAATATTTTCAAAATAACTTTCTTCAGTAAATGAGATACATGACTTTTACTCCCCAATGAAAATGGTAATGATGTGTCCATCCTTGAAAACAGATTTCACATAAAAACAAATGTATTGGAAAAGTGATAAGAATTGGAAATTTTTAAATAATGACTAAGGTTTCTCAGGTGCCACTAGTGGTAAAGAACCTGGCTTCCAACGCAGGAGATATAAGAGAAGTGAGTTTGATCCCTGGGTAGGGAAGTTACCCTGCAGAAGGGCATGACAACCCTCTCCAGTATTCTTGCCTGAGGCATCCCATAAACAGAGAAGCCTGGCAGACTACAATCCATAAGGTCACAAAGAGCTGGACATGACTGAAGAACTTAGCACACACACAGGAAAAATGCAATAGTTTTATCAGATTTATTTTACATTAAATTTATTGTCATAAAAATGCCTCACCATACTTGAAATGTTTCGTAAGAGATTGTAATCGTTTACTGTCCAATCATAAAGGTGACCCACTGAAAATGTATTTAAAATAGCATGGTCAAAAATTATCTAAATAAATCTGTAGAACATCTCTATCCATTCATCTGTGATGGACATCTAGGTTGCTTTCATGCCTTGCCTGTTGTAAATAGTGCTGCAATGAAGTTTGGAATGCAATGTCTTTTTGAATGGTCTTCCTCAAGCTATTGCCCAGTAATGGGCTTGCTGGGTCATATAAGAGTTTCATTTTTAGTTTTTTAAAGAATCTTTGTATTGTTCTCCATAATGTCTGTATCAATTTACATTCTCACCAACAATGCAAAAGGGTGGCCTTTTCTCCACACCCTCTTCATCATTTACTGTTTGCAAATTTTATGACAATGGCCATTCTGATTGGTGTGAAAAGTAATACCTCATTGTAGTTTTGATTTGTTTTTGTTAAAATTAGTGATGTTGAGTATCTTTTTATGGGCTTCATCTTTTCATGTGCCTCTTGGCCATCTGTGAAGTGAAGTGAAGTCACTCAGTTGTGTCTGACTGTTTGCAGCCTCATAGACTGTAGCCTGCCAGGCTCCTCCATCCATGGGATTTTCCAGGCAAGAATCCTGGAGTAGGTTGCCATTTCCCTCTCCAGAGGATGTTCCCAACCCAAAGGGATCAGACACGGGTCTCCACACTGTAGGCAGACTCTTTACTGTCTGAGCCTCCAGGAAACAACTTGGTATCATCAAAGAAACTTTCTGCCTTGGCACAAGAATATCACAGTTTGTGTCTTTCTTTTCTTTTTTATCATGGGCATTTGTCTAATCTATCTATACAATTCCTAAATTGTTCAAGTATAATAAAAATAAAACCTTCATAATGAGGCTATTCTATGGGAGAATTAACAGAGATTATGTATAGGAAAATGCTAAACAAACTGTAATATGCTTATGTAAAATTTAATTATATCTAGTCTGCTTCTCACACTAATTATCATGCTGTTATACGACAGTAAATCATCAAAACTCTTTCATCAAAAAATGTAGCATACAAAAATGTACATCACGTACACGTATATCTAAAGGATCAGTTCAGTTCAGTTCAGTGCTCAGTCATGTCCGACTCTGCGACCCCATGAATCGCAGCACGCCAGACCTCCCTGTCCATCACCAACTCCCAGAGTTCACCAGAACTCATGTGCATCGAGTCAGTGATACCATCCAGCCATCTCATTCTCTGTCGCCCCCTTCTCCTCCTGCCCCCAATCCCTCCCAGCATCAGGGTCTTTTCCAATGAGTCAACTCTTTGCATGAGGTGGCCAAAGTACTAGAATTTCAGCCTCAGCATCAGTCCTTCCAATGAACACTCATGACTGGTCTCCTTTAGGATGGACTGGTTGCATCTCCTTGCAGCCCATGGGACTCTCAAGAGATTTTAAAGGATAATAATTTTCAAAACACATTGTTTAAGATAGAATGTTCTTTAAATTTTGGGTATCTCCTTTTGCCCTTCTTGATAATGTCTCCTCATACACTTTGAAATCCCAAAAGGTAATCACTTCTCTACATCTTGTGATAATCATCCTGTTTGTCTTCATAGATTTTCTACATATAACGTGTGTGCATTAATTTGCTTCAGTTGTGTGCCACTCTTTGAGACACTATGGACCATAGCCCACTAGGCTCCTATGTCCATGGAATTCTCTGGCCAAGAATATTGGCATGGGTTGCCAGAAAGATCCTCCAGGGCATCTTTCCAACCCAGAGATCGAACCCACATCTCTTATGTCTTCTGCACTGACAGGTAGGTTCTTTATCACTAGCACCACGTGGGAAGCTATATATCCCTAAATACATATGTCTCACATTGGCTTGGTTAGAGAGTTTAGGGGCACTTAAATGATTAGCTTAGGATTCCTCATGACATGGCAGTGAGATTCCAAAAAAGGGCATTGCAAAAGGAAAATCCCCAGTGTGTAAACATTTGTCAAACTTTGTTTTCATTATGTTTGCAAAAGTGTTATTGACCAAGCACAGAGTCAGTAGGGGAAGGTACTTCACAAAGACATGAATTCTAGAATTTGTGACTCATTTGGAATAATCAAGGCCATAGTCTACCAGAGAGATCTAGCAGACAGGTTGACAGTATTATAGATATATTTATACAGATGAATTTGTGCTCAGTTGCTCAGTCTTGTCCACTCTTTGCAACTCCAAGGATTATAGCCTGTCAGGCTCCACTGTTCATGGAATTTTCGAGCCAAGAATGCTTGAGTGGGTTGTCTTTTCCTTCTCATTAAAGTAATTAATTAAATTATTAGATCATATAATGGGATTTTACTTTATTATAATATTGTATTTGTATAATGGCTTTTGATTACTCATTATTATTTCATTATAAAATAGTCAGGATACATAATTTTTAATCAAAATTAAGAGGCTAGAAAAAAATCTAAAGAAAAGTAATTTCAGTACAAATTTTCTTTTTCCCTAGAGTGATCAATTCTGCATCTTGATAAAAAATATAATGTGTCATATTTTGAAAATTGGACATTGGATTTAAATAGGAAATATGTGGCACATGTATTCTTGTTTCAATCCCTTTATACCTTTATTTGAATCTGATAAGTCAAATTAGCAAACAACTCTTCAAAGAAAAGGACATGTGCATTAAATAAGTATTCATAAGTTTTCATCTTTCATAAGTTTTCATAAACCATGAAGCTAAGATCCAGGAAAGACTGATACTTAAAAGTTTCTGCTTGTAGAATGACTTCTCTGATTTTGCCATGGTCATTTTATATTTTCTTTCTTCAAATTCTGGCAGGTATGTGATAGTCTATGCAGCAGCTTTTGAAGACAGAACTTGAACGAAAAAATGTTGCCAGGTGATACTTAGAAAATTGAGAAGAGTTTATTTTTTAACTCCAGAGACAGTTAAATTAAGCTGATTGATGTTAGAGTTTCAAGATTAAAAAGGTAACACAGGGACTGTGGGTCACAATTAAACTGTATTATTTCAATAAACAAATTTTATTCATATGTTATGTGAAATATTAAATTAAGCAACCAGCAACATACTCGATGTATTGATACAAATGAAAGGTATCCTATAAAGAAATTTATCTGACAGAAAATATAAAACACATTTTTTCCCTCTAAATCAGAATTTAAAAATTATATTTATTTTAGTAAGTTTCCTTTTCCCTTCAATAAAAATTATCTTAAAAGTAAATTCCAAAGAGATAATTAGGTAAAGAGCATTCAAGTTTAAGAAAAAAAAATTATTTCAAGCAAAATATCTAACCATTAAAATGGCATAAGATTTAATTATAAATATTACATTTTTCTCAAAAAAACATGTGTGGAGCCAGCGTGAGGAACTCTGCCCATGGCAAAGGTCATGAGGAAGGAGCTTGGCATACGCAAAGGCGGGATCGAGCCTCAGGAAACCCCCTGTTCCCGAGCATCTACCCCCAAAACTAGAGTCTACCTACTTTACTGTTTTATGTTCTCACCTGTATATCTGACTTTACAGGGGGCTGTTCCCCCACCACCTCTTTCGGAGAAGGAGTTAACTTGCAGTTCCAGTTAATAAAAATTCCTGGGTTTGACAAGAGTGTTTCAACTTACAAACTCCTCTGAAGGTTCTCTAGCCTGCCTGAGCGGGTTCGTCCAGGCACATGTGATTGTTTACAGCCTTCCAACCGCGAGAGGCATGAGATGCTTTAAAACTTTCTAAATACAGACTCTTTCGAGAAGTTAGAAAATTATTAGTATAGTATAGTGGGTTGATAAGAAATCATATTGGTGAAGGGTTTTTCATTTGTTGAGCCAATTTTTGCTGCTAACTCTCCATTTTCCATGCCTTTATAATGAATGTAACTAGCATATAGGAAAAATAAGTATTAACCTTTAAGAGTAATCATGTTAAACCTTAGGCTAAGTAAATTCCTTTTCTTGATTATAACCCCCTGCACCTTCACCCTATAGGAATGCAACTTTATTTGGAGGGTGGCGCCTGGTCTAAGAAAAAATCACCCCTGGAAAAAATAAAAGTTTTCAGGTTGACTGACCGTTATCAGAAAGGGCCATAAAATGTCAGCAGGCCTCATGGCCAGAAGATGATGTAAAACCCCTAAGACCTTTATATACATTTATATGAAGCACCTGTTTTGACAAGGGTCAGGTCTGCTGACCCCCCGCGTGACTCTGTATGTATCCCTATGTGTAACAAAAAATACATAAGCAAATCTGAAAAATAAAGAAAACGGATCCGTTTCTGGAAAGACTGATTCCCCCGTGTCATTTCTTTCTTGTTCTCTGTTTTTCTGGCTGCATTCCCATCTAGGGCATGGGTACTCACCAAGCCTGCTAATTTTGCCTGGGCTTCTAAGATCGGACAGGGGAGGCCTCAGTGCCTCCCCTCCTTCGGGAGAACAGAAAGACGTCTGTGGCCTACGTAGGTGGTGATTGGTATTCCACGTAAACCAAGTTATTCAGCCTCTTTTTCTCCACTATATTTCCTACTACACTATCCTTTTCTAATCTCTCTTTATATCTGTAATTAAATAAGTTTTTTCCTAGGACGCCTACTCCATCTCCCCTTTGAATTACCCTGGATCCACCGGGGCTGGACCCTGGCAAAAACATAATTAAAAAATCTGGGAAATTGTAAGTAAGTATACATACTTTGATTCAAAGAAATAAATAACACCTAAGAAAGTGAAATAGTTAGGTGTAAAATCTAGTAGAAATTTATTTATATGCAGAAAAGTATAAAGCTCAATATTTTGAGCCTTATGATCCATGAAAATTAAATATATCTTCATTTATTTAGATATTTTTTGATTTCTCTTAACAGAGTTTCACAGGATCCAGCAATTCCACTCCTGGGCACATTGAGAAAACCATGTCAAGAAGATATATGCATGACCGTGTTCATTGTAGCATTATTTATAGTAGCTAAGACATGAAAGTCCATCGAGAGGAATGAATAAAGATGTGACACATATATGCAATGGAATTTTACTGGCCATAGAAAGAATGAAATAATGGCATTTGCAACAACACGGATAGACCTGGAGAGTAAGCCAGACAGAGACAAACATGATATGTAATCACTTATATGTGAAATCTAAAAAAAGATACAAATGAACTTATATACAAAATAGAAGTAAACCCACAGATGTAGAAACAAAGTTATAGTTACCAAAGGGGAAGGAGGGAGGTATAAATTATCGATTTGAGATAACATATGCACACTACTATATATAAAATAGATAAGTGACAAGACAGATAACCTACAACAGAGAGAACTGTGCTTGATATGTTTGAATAACCTATATGGTAAAAGAATGTGGAAAAAAATAGATATCTATGTGTGTAAAACTGAATCACTTTGCAATAAACCTGAAACTTATGCAACATTGTAAGTTCAGTTCAGTTCAGTCGCTCAGTCGTTTCCAACTCTTTGAGACCCCATGAATCTCAGCACGCCAGGCCTCCCTGTCCATCACCATCTCCCGGAGTTCACTCAGACTCACGTCCATCTAGTCAGTGACGCCATCCAGCCATCTCATCCTCTGTCGTCCCCTTCTCCTCCTGCCCCCAATCCCTCCCAGCATCAGAGTCTTTTCCAATGAGTCAACTCTTCACATGAGGTGGCCAAAGTACTGGAGCTTCAGCTTTATCATCATTCCCTCCAAAGAAATCCCAGGGCTGATTTCCTTCAGAATTGGACTGGTTGGATACCCTTGCAGTCCAAGGGACTCTCAAGAGTCTTCTCCAACAACACAGTTCAAAAGCATCAATTCTTCGGCACTCAGCTTTCTTCACTGTCCAACTCTCACATCCATACATGACCACTGGAAAAACCATAGCCTTGATTAGACAGACCTTTGTTGGCAAAAGTAATGTCTCTGCTTTGCTATACTTAAATAAAGAAATAATTAAATGTTTAAAAAGACTCAGTGTTATGATGTGAAATATTCACATCTTTTGGTGGTCCAAACTTTTGGTGGCTGAAAATACAATAACTAAAATGAAAATTATGCTAGAAGGAATTAACGTCAGAATGAGCAATACAGAATAACACAAGCAATCTGTAAGACAGAATTGTGGAAATCATCCAGTCAAAATAGCAAAAAGAAAAATATTTAAATATGAGAATAGATACACATTTAACTCAATATTTTTGTTAAATAGGATTATTTTTCATGTAGACAGATTTTCACTGAAAAAAATTGATGCCTTAAACCATTAAAGGATAAACATAATAAAGTTTTGTAGTCTCCTAGTTAGTAACATTATTAAATAAAAAATGTATTTGAACAGCTGAAGTCTTCTATGATGCTGAGAGCTTACAAAAGCCTTATCAATGCTACCAGCCAATGCCTTGGACTATAGAATAAATTTTATTAAGAATTTTTCACAGATACCTCATGCCAAGTCCTTTAAGTGACTGATTTACTCTGGAGTCACATGTTAGCTCAGAAAGTCTAAGGATTTAGCAGTTCACATTAAACAGTAATAATAATGATACCAGCAATTTTTACCAACTGAGCTATCGGGGAAGCACCCAATAAATAATAACTAAATATTCAGCAACTAGAGATCTCTTCAAAAAATTAGAGATACCAAAGGAACATTTCATGCAAATATGGGCACAATAAAGTACAGAATGATATGGACCTAAGAGAAGCGAAGATATTAAGAAGAGGTGACAAGAATACACAGAAAAATTATGCAGAAAAGATCTCAGTGATCTAGATAACCACAGTGGTGTGATCACTCACCTAGAGCCAGACATTCTGGAATGTGAAGTCAAGTGGGCCTTCAGTTCAGTTCAGTTACTCAGTTGCGTACAACTCTTTGCGACCCCATGGACTGCAGCATGCCAGGCTTCCCTGTCCATCACCAACTCCTGGCACTTACTCAGACTCATGTCCATCAAGTCAGTGATGTTGTCCAGCCATCTCATCCTCTGATGAAGGCCTTAGGAAACATCATTACAAAGAAAGCTAGTGGAGGTGATGGAATTCCAGCTGAACTATTTCAAATCCAAAAAGATGATGCTGTGAAAGTGCTGCACTCAATATTACAGAAAATTTGGAAAACTCAGCAGTGGCCCCTGGACTGGAAAAGGTCAGTTTTCATTCCAATACCAAAGAAAGGCAATTCCAAAGAATGTTCAAACTACTGCACAATTGTAACCATCTCACACCCAAGCAAAGTAATCTCAAAATTCTTCAACCTAGGCTTCAACAGTATGTGAACCGAGAACTTCTAGATGTCAAGATGGATTTAGAAAAAGCAGAGGTCAAATTTCCAACATCTATTGGATCATTGAAAAAGCAAGAGAGTTCCAGAAAACATCTACTTCTGCTTTATTGACTACACCAAAGCATTTGACTATGTGAATCACAACCAATTGTGGAAAATTCTTAAGGAGATGGGAATACCAGACCACCTTACCTGCCTTCTGAGAAATCTGTATGCAGGTCAAAAAAGCAACAGTTAGAACCAGACGTGGGACAGACTGGTTCCAAATTGAGAAAGGAGCATGGCAAGGCTGTATATTGTCACTCTGCTTATTTAACTTATATTCAGAGTACATCATGTGAATTGCTGGGCTGGATGAAGCACAAGCTTTAATCAAAATTGCTGGGAAAAATATCAATAACCTCAGATATGCACCACCCTTATGGCAGAAAGCAAAGGACTAAAGAGTCTTTTGATTAAGGTGAAAGAGGAGAGTGAAAAAGTTGGCTTAAAATTCAACATTCAAAACATGAAGATCAAGGCATCTGGTCCCATCACTTTATGGCAAATAGATGGGGAAACAATGGAAATAGTGAAAGACTTTATTTTGGGAGGGTCACCAAAATCACTGCAGATGGTGACTGTAGCCATGAAATTAAAAGATGTTTGCTCCTTGGAAGAAAAGCTGTGACCAACCTATAGAGTATATTAAAAAGCAGAGACATTATTTTGCCAACAAAGATGTTTCTAGTCAAGTCTATGGTTTTTCCAGTAATCATGTATGGATGTGAGAACTGGATCATAAAGAAAGCTGAGTGCTGAAGAACTGATGCTTTTGAATTGTGGTGTTGGATAAGACTCTTGAGAGTCCCTTGGACAGCAAGGAGATCAAACCCATCAATCCTAAAGAAAATCAACCCTGAATATTCATTGGAAGGACTGATGCTGAAGGTGAAACTCCAATACTTTGGCCACTTGTTGCGAAGAAATCGCTCATTGAATAGATCCTGATGCTGGGGAAGATTGAAGGCAGAAGGAGAAGGAGAAGACAGGGGATGAGATGGTTGGATAGCATCACTGACTTGATGGACATGAGATTGAGCAAGCTCCAGGAGTTGGTTATGGACAGGGCAGCCATGTGTGCTGTAGTCCATGGGGTCACAAAGAGTGTGCTGCCGTCCATGGGGTCACAAAGAGATGGACAGGAGTGAGCAACTGAACTGAACTGAAATTTTCAATGCCAACGAATTCTATTCACTTGCCTAAAACAGTTATTCTTTAGACTTTTTAAAAATCAATATTTTATAGAGAAAAATACACACCAGGGATTCCTGGATGGCTCAGTAGTAAAGAATCAGCTTGTCAATGCAAGAGACATGGGTTCAATCCCTGACCTGAGAAGATCCCACATGCCTCAGAGCATCTAAGCCCATTTGCCACACCTATTGAGACTGTGCTCTAGAGCCCAGGAGTGGAAGCTACTGAGCCCACATGCCATAGCTACTGAAGCCCAGGCAACCCAGAGCCCATACTCTACAACAAGAGAAGCCTCTGCAGAGAAGTTCAAGAGTAGCTCCCACTTAAGACAACTACAAAAAAGCCCATGGAGCAACGAAGACCCAGCACAGCCAAAAATAGGTAAATAAATTTTTAAAAGCACAAGCAAACAGGATTTAATACATGAAACGAATCGCCAGTCCAGGTTCAATGCATGATACAGGATGCTTGGGGCTGGTGCACTGGGACGACCCAGAGGGATGGTACGTGGAGGGAGGAAGGAAGGGTGTTCAGGATGGGGAACACGTGTATACCTGTGGCGGATTCACGTTGATGTATGGCAAAACAAATACAATATTGTAAAGTAATTAACCTCAAATTAAAATAAACAAATTTATATTTAAAAAAGAAAAAAGTAAGTTGCCACATGCACCTCACTACACAGTAAAGCTGAGGTTCAAACTCAAAAGTAGAGTGTTCAATATATAGAAAGCAGAAGTGTGGTTGCCAGGCAGGGAAAGGGTAGTGTGGGAAGGAAAGATTGGGAGTTATGGATTAGTAGATGCATACTATTACATATAGAATGGGTTAACAAGAAGGTCCTACAGTATAGCACAGAAAACTGTATTCAGTATCTTATAATAAGCTATAGTGGAAAAGAATATAGAAAAGAATGCACGTACATTTGTGTGTTTGTATATATAACTAAATCACTTTCCCATACAGCAGAAACTAACACAATACTGTAAATCAACCATACCTTAGTAAAATAAAATAAGAGTTTTCGATAAGATTTTTTTCTGTGCATGATGTGTCTAGGGAAAAAATATATATATACATATATATATATATCAAGGAAAGCAGTTCAATTCAGTTCAATTCAGTCGCTCAGCCGTGTCCGACTCTTTGCGACCCCATGAATCGCAGCACGCCAGGCCTCCCTGCCCATCACCAACTCCCGGAGTTCACTCAGACTCACGTCCATTGAGTCCGTGATGCCATCCAGCCATCTCATCCTCGGTCGTCCCCTTCTCCTCCTGCCCCCAATCCCTCCCAGCACCAAGGTCTTTTCCAGTGAGTCAACTCTTTGCATGAGGTGGCCAAAGTACTGAAGCTTCAGCTCTAGCATCATTCCTTCCAAAGAAATCCCAGGGTTGATCTCCTTCAGAATGGATTGGTTGGATCTTCTTGCAGTCCAAGGGACTCTCAAGAGTCTTCTCCAACACCACACTTCAAAAGCATCAATTCTTTGGCGCTCAGCCTTCTTCACAGTCCAACTCTCACATCCATACATGACCACAGGAAAAACCATAGCCTTGACTAGACGGACCTTAGTCGGCAAAGTAATGTCTCTGCCTTTGAACATACTATCTAGGTTGGTCATAACTTTTCTTCCAAGGACTAAGCGTCTTTTAATTTATGGCTGCAGTCACCATCTGCAGTGATTTTGGAGCCCCCCAAAATAAAGTCTGACACTGTTTCTACTGTTTCCCTGTCTATTTCCCATGAAGTGATGGGGCCAGATGCCATGATCTTTGTTTTCTGATGTTGAGCTTTAAGCCAACTTTTTCACTCTCCTCTTTCACTTTCATCAAGAATCTTTTTAGCTCCTCTTCACTTTCTGCCATAAGAGTGGTGCCATCTGCATATCTGAGGTTATTGATATTTCTCCCAGCAATCTTGATTCCAGCTTGTGTTTCTTCCAGTCCAGTGTTTCTCATGATGTACTCTGCATAGAAGTTAAATAAGCAGGGTGACAATATACAGCTTTGACATACTCCTTTTCTTATTTGGAACCAGTCTGTTATTCCATGTCCAGTTCTAACTGTTGCTTCCTGACCTGCATGCAGATTTCTCAAGAGGCATGTCAGGTGGTCTGGTATTCCCATGTCTTTCAGAATTTTCCACAGTTTATTGTGATCCACACAGTCAAAGCCTTTGGCATAGTCAATAAAGGAGAAATAGATGTTTTTCTGGAACTCTCTTGCTTTTTCCATGATCCAGCAGATGTTGGGAATTTGATCTCTGGTTCCTCTGTCTTTTCTAAAACCAGCTTGAACATCAGGGAGTTCACAGTTCACATATTGCTGAAGTCTGGCTTGGGGAATTTTGAGCATTACTTTACTAGCATGTGAGATGAGTGCAATTGTGCAGTAGGAAATGACCAACCTGCAGGTATGGGGAGCAGACATTTCTCCACCTAGGGAAATGCTTGACAGTGTTGGAAGTTGCAAGGCTCATGCTATACAGAGGGTAGGGAGATAGATCAGCTTATGGGTTTCATCAATAACAGCACATTCTTGACGTAAATAGCCAGTAACCATCAACCCAGAGTTTGACGTATAGCTAAACCTTGAACAAGATGTAAAATGAAGCAACATTTTTGTTTGATTTTATGTTTGTTTTCAGCTATAGACAATCTCCAGTTGAGCTAGCCATATGTTCCTAGTTCCTTGATTAGGGCTCCAGCCTTGCTCCTGGCAGTTGTTCTCTGAGCCATCTTTTTCCATGAAAAGTAGCTCATGTTTTCAAGTAAGCAGCTTAGATTTTTCTGAGGTCCTAACACATGTTTTACATCCCATCCTTGGTTTTATCTTTATCATATTTTCCCTGATAGTAACCTAGATTAGTTCTTTGCCTGAGAAGCTGTTATTTAAATATGGAATTCTCTGCCATCTGAGGACAATGGAGATGAAAAAGAATTTTATTTCTTAATTTAAGAAATCCTGACTTTTTTTTGTGTTTAGCTCACTTGTCTGTGTCCATATCTTTCCTACACGGCAAAAAGGAGTTGATTCTGCCTGGAAATCTTCTTAGCTCCATTCCAGTTCATTGGGTAGATATTTTATTTTTCATGTTACTGTGTGTTACAGTGCTACCAAGATATACCATGAAATAGTAAAGATCTTCTTTCCTCCAGCTTCCAGTTTACATTCTTTCTTTCATTCTCTCAACTGAGATCCCCCTCCATGTCTTTATGCTTTTTATACTCTGCTTATAGTCTTTGCAGGTTTTACTAACTCTTCAAGTTTTCTCAGAATTGTGTGGACTTCAAGTTGAATTTAATCTGAAATGCAGTACTACATATGTCAAAAAATTAGCAAAATATATATATATATATATTTTCCCTGGATAATATATTTTTAAATCTTTTTTATGTCTGATAAAATTTTGATCTTGTTATTTTAGCCCTTCACAGAAATATTTTAATTGAATTGCATTTTATTACATTACCTCAACATAAGTATAAAAACCTAAGGAATGATCATAAGGAAATATTTTGAAGAATTTATGATAATGATATGCATGACTTAAAATCTTTCTCAATACTTCATATTGTATACATCTCACTGAGTAACATCCATGTGAAAGGACTTCTGGGTAAGAACTAATTTATATTTGATCTAATACTGTAGGCTTTTTTTTTTTTAATTTAGAATCTAGGAATCTTGATTGATAAATTTTCAGCCAACTTCTAAGAACCATTGAAGTTGTTAAGGGATAGGCCATTTCCCAAATAAATCTTCTCCCAGACTTGATTATTAACTAATTCCTATGTTTATTTTCCATTTGCTTTAGTTTTCTTAAAATCTTTTTGTTCCATTTGCAGAATATAGAACTAAGAAAGCTACTTCAACTGATTTTAGGAATAAGATTTACTCTACAAGGAAGTCACACATAGAAATTTAGAAAAAAATATACCACCTGTAAAAGTATATACTTTCTTTTAAAATGACTCTTTATTTTATGAGATTTCCAGGTAGTACTTTGGAATTAACACTAAATGTATTTTTAGAAAAAAAAAATTTTAAGAATCAAGGTAACAAACTTCCATTTAACATAAAGTTAGCATAATTAAAGTTTACTTATATTTCAAAAAAAGAAAAAATAATATACTCTTTATGCCTTTGATATATTGAGATGAATTGCTACATTACCCAAGTTCTTCCCTTGTTTCGTTTCTTGGTAAAAATTTATTAGTATTACAGAGGGCTCTTACTACTCTGTTCAACTCGAAGATCAATGACCCTCACTCATGCCCAGCCTACCTTCAGAGAACAACCTTAATCAGATCTTTCTAAGTGTGATTTGAGTTCAGTGCTGTGGATGTATGTTTCCCTCAGTCGTTAGTATGATTTGGGTCTGCATAAATCTCTTTGGTCTGATTGATCCATATCAGCAAATCTCTATCTAAGCCCCTCTAGCTAAAGTATATTTTAGCATTTTCTAGACTTGAGATTAAGGTTCAAAGAACAGGTTATACATACAGAGCATGACTGAGGTCTAAATTCAAGCAATGAATTCTTAGTTGTCATAGAGCTACACAAAGTCAGCACTACTTTTTATTTATACCTATCTTCGAAGTAAAACTTTGCCTTTGAAAGACAGGTAATCTGCAAGAGGAGGAAGATAAGAAGCAAGAGCTGATAGATTTCATTGATATATTTTGACTAAAGGTGCAGGCATGAACATACGCTGGTCATCCACATGGGAAGCTGTTGTCTCAAAATCAGTAATTTGATGAATGAGGTATGAAGGGGAAGCTGCTTCATCTCTACTTTTAAGAGCAGTTGTAGCTGTCTCAAGCTTTTCATCTGTACATTGTTTTAACCACAAGCTGTAATAAAGAATTCAGATTATATATGTGTTCAGGAATTTCGTTTTAAAAAGACAGAACAAATTTAAACCTCATTTATTGTTTGACTTGAAGAACAGACATGAGAAAACAACTTAATATAAGTGTATTCAGTTACAAGCATTGTGTTAACATGCAATAATCCATGTTGAAAATATTCATAGTAACACACTTTGCTTCCTTTCCACAGACACGGAAGAACCTTCAGACTAGTATTAAATTGAGACCCTTAAGTTGCAATAGGATTATAGAGAAGTAAATAATTCCTACATTATCTGCTTAGATGTAATTTCTTTTATTCTTTAATGTTTTTAAGTTTTTATTGGCGTATAGTTGCTTTACAGTGTTGTGTTAGTTTCTGCTGTGCACCAAAGTGAATCAACTTCTGCTTCGTACTTGCATCCCATTTAGGTCACCACAGAGCACTGAGTAGGTTTTCCTGTGCTGTACACAAGGTTCTCATTAGTTATCTGTTTTATATATAATATCAATGGGATATATATATATATAGATACACATATTTATATATAAATCCCAATCTCCCATTCGTCTCACCCACCTTTTCCTCCCTTAGAGTCCCCACATTCGTTCTCTATTTCTGTGTTTCCATCTCCACTTTGCAAATGACTCCACCTCTACCATTCTTTTTTATAGATTCCACATATATGTGTTACAAACAATTTTTTCTTCTTTTTCTGACTTACTTCACTTTGTATGCAGTCTCGATGTCCATCCTCGTCTCTGCAGATAGCACAATTCCATTTCTTTTTATGGCTGAATAATATTGCAGTGTATAGATGGACCACATATTCTTTTTCCATTCTTCTGTCGATGGACATTTAGGCTGCTTTCATGTCCTGGGCTATTGTAAATAGTGCTACAATGAACACTGGGGTATATATGTCTTTTTGAATTATGGTTTTCTTTGGATATGTGCCCAGGAGTGGGATTGCTGGGTCTTTAATTCTGTTATGCATCCTGCAATCCACACATAGTTTTGCACACTGATTATTTGTATGGTTCTCTATCTACTGCTTGAATAATATCGAGTGGTTTCTCACATCTGACATTCTGTTGTATATTCTATATCATAAGACATTTTCCCCAATATCCAAAGATTTTTATTAAAACCTAGTATACTGCAAATAGTCTTCAGTTATTGAATTAGGCAAATTTATATATAAAAATTATCCTGCACGTAAGAACAGACTCACAATAAGGCAGAAACATGAAATTAAGAGGACTCAAAATTGGAACTAGGAAGAACAACAGTAACTGATATAATTTCATACAAACTACAAGTGAATTAATTAAATGAATGCCTTTCACCATCAAGCTTCCATAGATATTAGAAAGTAATTATAGTAAAAATAAGTTTAATAAATATACCAATAGAATATAGGCCTCACAGGGGCACATATCCTAGTGGACTAAGTTTAGCTGTCATGGCTGAAGTTATTCAGGAAATGAACTTTTTTCTTCATGTCTCAGAGATACTGTAAGAAATGTCCAAGTAATAGAATGTAACACAAACAATACAATTTTAGGGGACTAGAAGATACTTACTAGTTTTTTCACTATTCAACAACTAGAACTGTAGCAAAAATTGCTTAATTTTTGCTGGCTTTTTTCTATCATAGTCATCTCAAAAGGTATATTTGAAGCTTTCCTTGTCCTCACAGCTGTATATGTCTACATATACCAAAACATGCATTTAGTAAGCATTTAAGCAAGTTAAAATTATGTTTCTTTCCTCCCACTAAACTACAAAATATTTGAAGAAGATACTAAATTTTATTACAATTTCACTACATTTAACACAGTGTCAAAATACTTATTTAATTATCAGTTAGTTCTTTACGTTGCTAATGACTGCATAATACAGTGAGAGTGAAAGAACGCCAGAGAAACAAATACATAACACAGAGAGTAAAACTTACCATGGATACTAACATATGAAAAGAATGGAGAAACCTAAGAATTTTAACATCTTTGTCTTTATAACTTGGCACATACTTTGCATTCAACAGTGATTAACTTTCACAGGCAAAGTCTCCATGGAATCACTCATCATTTTGATGAGTTACTAGGTGGAATTATTATTTACTCCACTTGTAAAGTCAATCAGCAACACTCATTCTTTACCCAAGTCGTAACTCACACATTACCATTTCCACAGCAAACATTAATCAGCAGGTATTCAACTATGGTGCCTGAATACCATGAGCTAAATTGTGTTGAATTATATTACACAGTAATACAGTAGATCTCTCCAGAGACTTTTGATATATGGCAGTTGTAATTCTACTTTTACTGATCATACATTAAATTGTATTAAGGTGAGAAACACCCCTTAAATAAATAAATGAGAGCTTACTCTGCTTGAATAATTTCAATTTAGAAATTAATGTGTTAACATGGCCTGTAAGTCACCGCCTGTCTTCTCCAAGTAAACTCTAGTGATGGAGGCAGGCCGTGTTCGCTTTATATTCTACTGCCCTCTGGCTGATAAAACTTGCTGCCAGAATAAAAGATTAGCTAACATTCAACATATGTTAATTAATGTAGTTTATTAAAATGTGTTATTGTTGCCTTTATTCATTCTTAGTACATAATTCATTGCTGTAAGGGATATAATAAAACTATTAGGGCTTTCCAAACAGTCATCAAAACCTCACACAGCTGAGTTAGATTTTAAATAGTAGGATTCCTTTATTCACCTCTTACTGCTTAAAATACTTTTTCTCACTGTGTGGCAAATCATAATTCAAAAGTTTATTATACCAAGTTAATAAGGAGAATTTATTTGCAAAATGTGTGGGAGATTTATCCCAAGAAAGTCAATTGAGTACGTTTAAAATACTCAGACTAAATCTTGTAAATCTATGAATTGGGGAAAGCCATTGAAATTAACAATGGACACACCCAGGCATGCAACAGAACTTTCTTAGTCAATATAGTTCATTCCTTCTGCAAATCATGATGTCTAGTACCTGAGTAGGCTGAGAACTTTCTTTTAATGGGCTACTGTGAAGTGTGATACATATATGTATTCCCACCGGGTGAATTGATATGGTTAACACAAATTAACTGTGTTAGCTTCTGATCTTCTTGTATCACTTAAGGTAAGCTGGGCAGTTTTTGTAGAAACAACCCTAAAATCTTAGTGCATGTGTACTCAGTTGTGTCCGACTCTTTGTGACCCTATGAACTGTAGCCCACCCACCAAGCTCCTCTGTCCATGAGAATTTTCAGGCAAGAATACTGGAGTGGGTTTCCATTTACTCCTCCAGGGTATCTTTCCAGTCCAGAGATCAAACCCGCTATCTCCTATGTTTCCTGCATTGCAGGCAGACTCATTACTGCTGAGCCACTGGGGAAGGCCACAATCTTAACACAGAAGTCTTTTGCTAACTTATTGAAGGTCAACTGCATGTTTTATGACACTCCAGTCAGCTCTACTCCATCAAAAATCTAGATTCCACCAAGACAGCACAAGTTGGCATCATGTCACTTGTGCTGTCTTTTCAACATGTGCCTTTGATATTCTTGAGGCAAGGAAAGAGAAAATGTGGAGAACAAATAGAGCTTCTAGGCTTCCCACCAGTGTCTACACAATTTCTCCTGAAAAATCACTGTCCAGAGCTCTAGTACCATACAAACTTCTCAGGAGGTTGTGACAAATACAAGGATATGTTGTGGTCATTAAATGTTTCTTCTATGGGCATTACATCATTTAAACTAATTTTAAGATATATATATTAAATAGGAGCGAAAAAAAATGAGGTATAGTTATCAAAACAGAGCCATTTTGAAGCATCTTGATAAAGTTTAATTAATTTTAAAAAGCATACATCCCAGTTGTGTTAGGTAAAATAAATAAATAACTATAAGGAAAAGGCACTAAAATCAAAGTAAGAGATTTTAACTTCTGACTGTGTGCCCAGTCACCGTCTCTGGGCATCCCCATGGACTGCAGCGCACCAGGCTCCTCTGTCCATGGTACTTTCCCATCAAGACTCTCCTCCAGGGGATCTTCCCAACTCAGGGATCAAATGCACATTTCTGCATCTCTGGCATTGGCAGCTGGATCTTTACCGCTGAACCACCAGGGAAGCCAACTGTTCATTAATTTTCTTTAAACAGCAGATAATAATAATGAAGCACTGTAGTTATTTTTGCAAGTTGTATGAAAAATAAGAAACACAGTAAAACTCAGATAGACTCAGATTAAAAGAAAGAGCCTTGATCTTATTTATAAATGAGCATTATTTAAGATAAAATGTTTATCTCAGGTACATATACCATAAATTAAAGAATAGTGAGATGATGTTTGGTTGAATGTGCTACTTCTATGTGACTTTAGTCAAGTTATTTAACCTTCCCATCACTCAGTTCTTCATCTATAAAATAGATTAGAAATAGTACACATCTCTCAGAGTCAGAAGGAATAAAGGGGAAAATATATGAAAAGTTCTCATAGTACATAAATATCACTGAATGCATGTTAGCTATCCTTAGTATCATCACGATTTTAGCTGACTTATTTAATTAACCATGGCTTTTCCAGTAGTCATATACAGACATAAGAGGTAGACAATAAAGAAGGCTGAGTGCTGAAGAATTGATGCTTTTGACCTGTGGTTCTGGAGAAGGCTCTTGAGAGTCCCTTGGACAGCACAGAGATCAAACCAGTCAATCCTAAAAGAAATTAACCCTGAATATTCACTGAAAATACTAATGCTCCAATATTTAGGTCACCTGACGTGAAGAATCAGCTCATTGGAAAAGACTCAGATGCTGGGAAAGATTGAAGGCAAAAAGCGAATGGGTGACAGAGGATGAGATGGTTGGATGGCATCAATGACTCAATGGACAAGAATCTGAGCAAACTCCAGGAGACAGTGAAGGACAGGGAAGCCTGACATGCTGTAGTTCAAGGAGTCGTAAAGTGTCTGTAAAACTCAACTTAGTTTCTGAGCAACAGTTTAATTAACAAGCCAAATTCTAATGTGATTTCCATTGGAGAATAAACCGTTTATTTCTAAAGTTTAAATTGTATTTAGCTTTATTGCATTTCAGTATTGTACTTTGAAAGTTAGCAACCTTTTAGACATTTTAAATTTTAATAAATTTAGGATTTTAATGCATGTATATGGAATCTAGGATGGTACTGATGAATCTGTTTGCAGAGGAGCAGTGGAGGTGCAGACACAGAGAACAGACTTGCGGACAAGCGCCAGGGAGAAGAGGGAGAGAGTGGGAGTAGTACGGATCTAGCATATGTAACAGATAGCCAATGGGAATTTGCTCAGGGAACTCAAAAGGGGTTCATAATAACCTAGAGAGGTGGGAATGGGCAGGACGTGGGAGGGAGTTTCAAGAGGGAGGGGACATATATACACCTATGGCTAATTCATATTGATGCATGACAGAAATCAATATTGTAAACTAATCATCAATCAATTAAAAATAAATAAATATTTTTAAAAACCTAACTTGAAAAAAATAAATTCTGTTTCTTTTTAAAATATAGTTTCCAAAGAAATTTGACCTTTACATTTTGAATAATTTATTAACTTCTTTAGCATCTTGTTTTTAAAAGAAAGCTAATGCTTGAATTCCAAGCAAGGGAAGTCATCTGCAGTAAGGTTTTATTTCAACTCTAAAAACTGACTAACATACATAAAAGCGTGCAATCAAATACTATTTTCAACCCATCTGTTACCATTTGTAAAGCATTTGACTATCAGTAGTGAATAAACCTAAAGAGATTAAACAAGTAAGACTTTAAAATAATAATTTGGAAATTTAAATGATTGTACATTCTTAATACTGCCATATTTTTAGTTGTTTACTTTTGAGTGATCTAGTTTTTTTTTTTTTTTTTTTTTTTTTCTTCCCTGGTGGCTCAGAGGTTAAAGCGTCTGCCTCCAATGCGGGAGACCCGGGTTCGATCCTGGGTCAGGGAAGATCCCCTGGAGAAGGAAATGGCAACCCACTCCAGTGTTCTTGCTTGGAGAATCTCATGGACTTAGGAGCCTGGTGGGCTGCAGTCCATGGTGTCACAAAGAGTCGGACACGACTGAGTGACTTTACTTACTTACAACACTGGAATTTAAAAACCACACAATGCAGTGCTGTGATATACTCTATTACATGTTTAAAATAAATTCACATTGTGACATTTATAATGAATAGATCTTATTAACCTATATTACCACCAAAAGCTATGTAAACATACAATTTATTTTTTAAATGGACCTGCATACATATTCTCTTTAAATAAATGCCCAGAAGGATTTATATTTTAAATAAAATACAATACTACTTTCCTTTCAACTTTGAGTTCTTTTTCATTTTCCTTTTTCAAGCTATGAGTGCAAAAATATGTTAAAAAAACACTTTTGTAAACATTTAGAACAAAAATTAAAAAGGCACAAAATATTCAGATTTTAATTTACTTTTCTTTTAGCCGAATTACATGAAATGATAATTGTTAAAATAATTTGGCAGTGACCTTGAGTCTTCCAGTGCACTCCCTTTTATCAAGGAAACCAATCTACCAATTTCTCTCCATTCTATTCAAATGCAAATATTAATCAATCAGGCCAATTTCAACATATTCAAATTCTACCTAGAATGAAGATCATTTGAATTTCAAATAGGATTTGGAATACACATTCAAAAAAGTTGAATTTATTTTGATCTCAACAGATTCTTGGGTCAGGATCAAACATCCTGCCAGGAAGAGATAAAACTCTCAGCTCTGTTTCTTTGATAGAAATCTCTCTCTCTTTCTCTCTCTCTCTCTTTTTTTTTTTGTAGTGTGAGAGGAAATATGCACTTCTGAGAGAGAATGAATATTCAACCAAGATCAATAGTGTCTCAGTGCTTGGAATTTGTAGTTGCAAATTCACAGCCTCTATAACTTTGATGGGAAATTTTGAACTGGAAATATCACACTGTGATTTTATAATCCAACAAAAGAAACATGTTTGCAAGTAAATGACGTAAGCATCACTTTCAGGAGAACTTGTTGGACATGGATTGTAGGGCCAGATAGATTTAAACAGAGCAGCTGCTGCCTGAGCGGGATTCCCCTTGGTCCTGTGGATAGATCTGTTCCAAAGGTTAGGAGAGTTTCTTTTTATTGTTTCTGAGAAGCATAGCAGTCTGGTCACAGGTGTGGGAGACAGTTTTTTTGTTTTTTTTTGTTTTTTTTAAGAGAAGAAATACTCAAATTTTGACTGACATTTAAGTTACATTTAGGGAGTATATCTCATAAGACACAAATGCATAGTAAGACCAAGTGAAAGTCACTCAGTCCTGTCTGACTCTGCGACCCCGTGGACTGTAGCCCACTAGACTCCTCTGTCCATTGAATTATCCAGGCAAGAATACTGGAGTGAGTTTCCATGTACTCCTCCAAGGGATATTCCTGACCCATTAATCGAATCCAGGTCTCCTGCATTGCTGGCAGATTCTTCACCATCTGAGTCACCAAGGGAAGCCTGAAAGTTTAATGAAAGACATTATTAAGCCATATACTGCATTGATTTGGTACTTTGAGGAATTTGATATACTCCTTTAAAGTTGCTTTCAGAATAAACAGGAAGTACAGCAGGTTGGATGAGTAAAACATTTCCATCTTAAACTCATACAGTCTGACTATGCAAAACGTTTACCTCTGTTACAACTGGCTCCTTTGCATTTCCTATGGAAGTATTTATTTCTCATTCCATGACTTTTCATTTCAACTGAAGACTATATATTATTCAGATCCAGTATTGGATTCATTATCTGTGACTACCTCTATCTCCATGGAGTATTATAAAATTTTGTGTATCAAAATAATTTGATCCTCCTTTTAAATGTCCATTTTGATGACATTTAAGAGTTCATAATCTAGCCATTTTTAAATTTCAAAAAAAGCTGAAACACAAAAAAGAGACCATAATTAGAGAAAGGCATAAATTTGCTCCTTTATTGAAAAGTGTTAGCAGATGTATAAATTTATATACTGCAGAGATTACAAGCATAAATATTTTAAAAATAAAACATGAAGTCTCATAAACTCACAAAGTTTTCCAGGTGGTACTAGTAGTAAAGAATCTGCCTGAATGCAGGAGGCACAGAGATGAGGGTTTGTATCTGGGTCAGGAAGATCTCCTGGAGTAGGAAATAGCAACCAACTCCAGTATTCTTGTCTGGAAAGTTACATGCACAGAGGAGCCTGGCAGGCTATAGACCATGGGATCATAAAGAGTCAGATATGACTGAGTACACTGCAACAAAAATCAAAACAAATATAAATGCATAAAAATAAGTCACTAGCAATTGTTCATAAGATATATTGTAATATAGACTTACTTAAAAATTAGAGGCAAAATTTTCACAGAATTATAGCTATCAGAACCCTCGCTGGTTGAAGCTGTCTCATGAAAACCATATGCTGATAAATACTGTGATAAGCCTATATATATTACGTTTATCACTTTGGTGTGATGATCGCTGGGATCCTACTCAACTCTGCTCTCACATCACCAAATCTATCTTAAGTTGTACTGCTTCTCCCTGCCTGAGATTTGCTTTAACTTTTACAAAGTTAAGTAATTAACGAAAATCTTGTTTCTTCCTCTCTGGATACTGAGAACATTACATATAATGCAGAGAGCAGACTAGAAGCATTATGTTTATTCTAAGGCAGGGTCAGACACGACTGAGCGACTTCACTTTCACTTTTCACTTTCATGCATTGGAGAAGGAAATGGCAACCCACTCCAGTGTTCTTGCCTGGAGAATCCCAGGGACGGGGGAGCCTGGTGGGCTGCATTCCATGGGGTCGCACAGAGTCAGACACGACTGAAGCGACTTAGCAGCAGTAGCAGCATTATGTATTACTTCTTATATTTTACAAATACTAAAAAATTTTAAGACTCAGCCTCAGACTGCAGCCTACCAGGCTCCTCTGTCCATGGGATTTTCCAGGCAAGAGTACTGGACTGGGGTGCCATTGCCTTCTCCAGTAAAATATAGGAAGTAATACATAATAGTCAATATCAATACTCCATTATATTTTATTATAAATGAATTATAAGAAACCATAATCATTTCAGAAGAAAATGGTAATAATTACAGACTCTTCAGAGTTTAGAAAAGACAGTGTGGGAAGAAGGACTGGTAGTGATTTAAATAAGAAAGAAAGCTTCTAATGATGAAAAGAAAATTTTATAAAACTAGAGCCCAATGATACTTTTAGTGAATCAAATTATTTGGTATGACTGGAGCATTTAATTTCATTTTGCAGAAAGACCAGGTAATTTTCTCTTCTCATTTAATGTTTTTGTACATTTTTATTTTTTTATGTTCACTTGTCATTGAGGCACAAAGTAGTGAAAGGGACATTTTTGTACACTGCACAATTGGAAGAAAAAAGTATGGCCCTGTTTACCTGTGACTATGATATTTTAGATTAGAAACAAATATAATGATCCCTAGGAAAGTTGTATAACAATTTCTAGAGAAAGTTATCAATCCAGTCATTAACAAGCTTAAATACTAGGCAAATCTAAGTTCGTAGATAAATCTTTGAAAGGAAATCAAATTAGAAACTTAAAAACCTATTCTGAACCATTCAAAATATTACTAATTGACTCAGAGAATCATCTCAGGGAAAAAAATTAAAATGCTTATCAGGTCTAAACTTTAAGAGTTCCTTTTGACTCTTTTAAACTTATTCCACTTCCCTTCATCCCTCCTTGATGCATGCAGATTTGCACTGTCCCACAAAAACAAAAACATCATAATCACAGATAAAGGCAACATTAGGTTTTGGTGGTACTGGGTCTGTGATTTTTAATCTTAAAGTTGGAAAACCAGCAGTCTTTCTGCCAATAGACACAAAAATAATTTACAGAAGGTTCAGAATTAGGAAGCTTAAAGTAAACAAGTGAAGAACTGTCCTGGATTCTCTACCTCTTGTTTGACCAACAATTCTTTAAATATTATAAGCAATATTTAGTCTCACTATGTCACACAAAATATCTTTGTTTGACTTAGACTGTTGTGTAAGATAAAATTTTGAACACTCTCAGAACATTTTTGCTATGTGTGAACCTCCAGCTTCTATTAAGGGGAAATGAGCACAAAATGAAATTTGTTTTTTTCATCAAAGTCTACCCAGTAGCTGACCCATCACAGTCACACCAAAGTACCAGTCAATATTTATCTACTCATGTATGCTTGTTGCTTCAGTCCTGTCTGACTCTTTGCAATACCCTGGATTGTAGCCCACCAGGCTCCTCTGTCCATGGGATTCTCCAGGTAAGAATAGTAGAGTAGGTAACCATGCCCTCCTCCAGGGGATGTTCTCAATCCAGAGATCGAACTTGCATCTCTTATGCCTCCTGTATTAGCAAGTGTGTTCTTTACCACTAGTGCCACCTGGGTCTGGGTCGGGAAGATCCCTGGAGAAGGAAATGGCAACCCACTCCAGTATTCTTGCTTGGAGAATCCCAGGGTCGGAGGAGCCTGATAGGCTGCCGTCTATGGGGTCACACAGAGTCGGACACGGCTGAAGTGACTTAGTAGTAGTAGTGCCGCCTGGGAGCCACAGATCCTATTTGAAAAACATTCCCAATATGATTTCAACAAAGTAAAAAAAAAAAGTTATAAATAACATTTCTTCTGGAAATTGTACTTTGGCAATTTTAGCCCTCAAATCTTTGGCTTTGCTTTATTTTCCTATAAGCAGTTAAGGACTAGATAGGTGCTTTCAGTAGCAATTTTTTTTTCTTTCATAAATGAAAATAGCAAATATTGTAATAACATTTCTGAGAGCAGACAATCTTCTTTTAGTCCATTTGAAAATAATACAATATGCATCAAAATAGACAGGTCAATAAGCATGCAGGACTGCCTGCACAGAGAATTGTGAGTTCTGACTTCGCTTCAAATTCTGTGAATAGATGTATCCCATTTTATTATCACCCAAATTCATCTTGCTTCTGTAATTTTACATTTTACTTTCTAATTCCAGCTTTGGAGGCCTTGAATAAACTAAGATCCTGCTCATCCACAGACAGTGTTACTTTTATATGCATTTCCTACATAGGCCTGAAGGATAAATTCAACACCTCAACTTTTATAAAGGCGTCAACGGGTTCAACCACCTCTTCAATGCTGTTTATAGTCTTAAGAACATTGCCTAGGGTGTGGAAATCCATTTTGAAGAGAAGAAATTGTCAGATAAAATAAGTTTTCATAAAAAAGTAGGCAGCAAGAAAAGCAAAGGTTACTACTTAAACCACCTACACTGTGAACTTATGCCCTTTGGAGAATTTAAATGTTTGACAATATCTATCTTCAGCAACATATGACCAGAAAGTTAGTACTGAGTGAATTTGTCAAAGGACATGAGAGATGCTCAGTGGTTGCTGAATTCCAAGAAAAAGGAGTAGGAGGAGGAGAAGCAGTGGAAGTAAGAGGAAGGGGAAGACGAAAAAGAAGAAAATGTTACCTTCACACGCCTGCACTTAAAAACGTGACTCTTAGTTGCCATCCCCTGTTCACTCTCTCTCCACTGCTCTAGGATGTCTGGCCCACACTTCAGAGGGTTTCTCTAATTTAGTACCAGGGCTTCCCTGGTGGCTCAACGGTAAAGAATCTGCCTGCAATGCAGGAGACAGGGGTTCAATCCCTGAGGCGGGAAGATACCTTAGAGAAGGAAACGGAAACCTACTCCAGTATTTTTGCCTGGAGAATCCCATGGACATAGGAGCCTGGAGGGCTACAACCATGGGATCACAAGAGTTGGACATGACTAAGCAACTAAGCAGCAGAAACAGCATCCTTCCCGTATCGCTCACCAGAACTCTCTCCCTTTGTTGACAGTGTTGACTGACTACCTCTTCAGCTGAGATACCCAACTTCTACCCTCTGTGATAACAAACCTTTGTGGGTTCCCTCCTACCTAATAGACTGCAGAGTCTCAGCATCTTTGTGACAGGATATTTATGTTTTTTTCATCTCTTTTCAAAGTAAACAGCAAGTGCCACTTACATCAAATCTATCAAATCAATATTATACTAGAAAAGTAACTTAGAGAGATGGATAAACCCAAACATATTTCATAGGGATTTTAAACCTATCAAATATTATATGTAGTCACTCTAATGCATATCTTATATTCAATTAAGTCTGTGAGTTTCAAAAATTTCAGTGAAAATTATAACATATTTACAGTACTACATAATTTACCTGGCATTCTCTCAACCACTTCTTCATCATACACTTGTAAATGATAAATACTAAAGTGACAATTTACATTTCCTGACCAAAGCAATTAAAGTTTGCATATTGAAAAAAGAGTCTCAGAAAGATTAAGTTACTAGTGCTAGTTTAAGTATCCTCAACACTTGCAAGAGTTGAGTCAAATGATCTTAGCTAGTATAGTGTCTATAAATAGGAAAACAGAAGAACAAATTTCATGACTGGTATCACATAAAAACTAAAACTTTCAAGAGCTACGATTTAAAACCTAAAAATGTTATAATTCTGTATTAACAAAGCATTTTCAAATTGATTTATTTTTCTTAAAGATTCCAAAATGTTAGTTTTCTGAAAAATGTTATCTAGTAAATGTGTTAGAGAAAAACACTGTAATACATAATTCCCAAACTTTTATGCTGTAAAATCAGAGGATGGATAGGAGGCTGGAGCTGGGGTGGGGAGAAAAAAACCTGGAGAAGAAGGAAAAGAAGTAGAAGGTACACCCATTATATGCTTTAGTTTATCTTATAAAGAAAATGGAACACATAATTGTCACTTAATATGGTAGACATTTTAGAAAGAGCATTTTCCCAAAGATTCCCTCACAATATGCCAGGCTCTCAGTCCTTCACCTGAGCTAGCTTGTTTAAATTCACAGTAACTTTATGCTAGAAGTGCAACAATTATCCCTGTGTTACAGATGGGGGCTTAAACCTCTTGTCCAAGGTCACTGCTTTTAGGGGCAGAGGCAGGTCTTGAACCCAAGTCTGTCTAATGCCAAATTGTGACTGTCAGCCACTCCTCCACAGTAACTGTGCCAGGAGGCTATGGAACCCAGCCATGGGGGAATGCCCATCTGATATGCATGGAGAGTTCTATGGCTCTGTGCTGTCAGAAATGCCACCCTACAAGTGTGCAGTCCTTTCTCAGAGGTTCCTGTCTTTATAAATTCCTGTAGAAATGAACACTCTTCCTGGGAAAGCAGGATAAATTCACTGCTCATGAAACATGACTAGCTAGCATGGAGAGTTCTATGGCTCTGTGCTGTCAGAAATGCCACCCTACAAGTGTGCAGTCCTTTCTCAGAGGTTCCTGTCTTTATAAATTCCTGTAAAAATGAACACTCTTCCTGGGAAAGCAGGATAAATTCACTGCTCATGAAACATGACTAGCTGGAAGGGAATTGATTTAGTCTGTTCAGGCTGCTGTAACAACTTGCCATACGTCAGGTGGCTTATAAACAGCAGAAATGTATTTCTGACAGTTTTGGCAGCTGAAGGTCCAAGATCAGGATGTCAACACAGTGGAGTTCTGGTGAGAGCCCTAATTCAGTTGCAGTTGGCTCACTTCCTGTTGTAGCTTCACATGGTGGAGAGAGAGCAAGCTGGCACTCTGGGGCCTCTTTTATAAAGTCACTAATTCCACTCATGAAGGCTCCACCCTCATGACCTAAGCACCTTCCAAAGGCTTTGCCTTCTACCACCTTCGTAGTGGGGGTTAGGAGTTCAACATATGAATTCAGGGGAGGAGCCCAAACATTCAGTCCTTAGCAGGAATGAAGTGATTAGGAGCAGGAACTCTAGACTCAGACAAACCTGGTCTCAAATCCTGCCACTGTCCTTATGAGTTCTGACCTTGGGCAAATTGCTTACCATCTCCAGGTCTCAGTTTTCTCTTTGGTAAAGTAGCAGTTATTACATGACTACAAGGGATGGAGGCAGACAGAGGATGAGGGAAGCCTAATATGAGGGGGAACAAGATGGAAAGGCAAGCTTCCCAGGTGGTGCAAATGCTAAAGTATCCACCTGCCAGTGCAGGAGATACAAGAGAAGTAGGTTCAGTCTCTGGGTGGAGAAGATACCCTGGAGAAGAAAATGGCAACTCATTTCAGTATTCTTGCCTGGAAAACTTCACGGACAGAGGAGCCTGGCAAGCTATAGTCCATGGTGTCACAAGAGTCAGACATGACTGAGCAAGCACACAGTAGATGCTAGAACACCATCAAAAATAAGGTTCACCTGTTGGGTTGGTGGTGATGGCCTTTGTTTCTTACTGGAGGATTTCAGTCTATACCCAAAAAAGTCTATGTCATAGTTTCTGAACAGTGTCCTTGCCACTGATGTCACCCCTTGGGTGCTTGTTGCTTTCCCTAGGGGGAAGCACTTGTTGACATGGAGGGTGGGGCTGTTGGATGGCACATTGAAGCCAGAACCATCATGATCATGCAGGCTCATAAAGGGTCAAGGATGTTCTCTGCTCTCCTCATCATTATTCAATATTGCAAATATAGCCAGACTTCCTACACTGCCTGTAAAGTTGACCAACTGCAAAGGTGGGACTTTGATGCTAAAACTAGGACCACCCAGGGCACACTGGATGAATTGGCCATCCTTCTTGTACATCTCCAGGTGATCTTCATGAAGTTGCCCTCTTGTGTAGGGCACAGTGTGCATAACTGTATACTAGTTCTGAAAATGTTATTAAAAAAAAAATTTGCTTAGAGTTAAAATCAGTGAGACTTCCCTCATGGTCCAGTGGTTAATACTCTACATTCCCAATGCAGGGGGGCGTGGGGTCCATCTCTGGTCAGAGGACTAAGATCCCATATGCTGAGGGTGCAGCCAAAAAAAAAAAAAAGGTTAAAATTATTGCGGACAGTTTGCATTCTCAATGGTTAACTGAAAATGCCTCTACAAATTCGAAAAGGCCAGACAAATAAATAACAAAGTTATTTGGACTCTATTTGGAGAAAAGGTCAATCTTTTTTGGCTCTAAAAATAAATAAAATTCTTAGTCTCCATTTGAAGAAGGAGGCAAATTTTCCCTTCCTAAGCCATTTATTCCCTTAACAGTTTTATTCTTTCAACATTTTCACACATATGGAAAAGGTGAACAAGTAAAAACACAACCACATACACTCCATCTAGTTTTTAACAATTGTTAGCATATTGCCGTATATATGCACTCTCGCCTCTCTTTTTGTCTCTTTCTAGTATGTGCATGTGATATATTTGAGTTCTTTCTTTCTATGTATGTGTGCTGGAAATAGTCATGTATTTTTTAATTTTTATTGGCTTGAAGATACGTTGCAAATATCATGACATTTCACCCTTAATACTTCATCTCAGATCTCACGTCATTAATTGCACTTAGGAAGATTAACAATTCCATACAATCTTTAATCTCAGTGCTCCCTAGTTTTATACAAATTGGTGCTTTAGAAAATCACATTATTATCATTCATTAATAGATTTAATTTTTGCTTATTTCCTTTAAGTCTGTATCTTGTCGCATGCTATTCCTCATAACACCAGAAGTAAGTGTTCATAAGACAAAGCTGAGTTTATTGCTTGTTGTGGTAAGGGAGAATGATACCTGCTGCTGCTAAGTCACTTCAGTCGTGTCCAACTCTGTGCGACCCCAGAGACAGCAGCTCACCAGGCTCCTCTGTCCCTGGGATTCTCCAGGCAAGAACACTGGAGTGGGTTGCCATTTCCTCTCCAATGTATGAAAGTGCAAAGTGAAAGTGAAGTCGCTCAGTCATGTCTGACTCTTCGTGACCCCATGGACTGCAGCCTACCAGGCTCCTCTGTCCAAGGGATTTTCCAGACAAGAGTACTGGAATGGGGTGCCATTGCCTTCTCCGGAATGATACCTGGACAGAGCTTAATAGTGTCTCCGGAGAAGGAAGGGTAGTTGAGGATATTCACTGAGTGTCTGAAGTCTGGTTTAAGGTGGATCTTTCCATGGAGGATTGGAGGATGGGGTGCCTGGGTAGGACTGAGTAAGGATCAAGACATAATAATTTAAGATTCATAATTTCAGGATATCTCCAAGGTCTAATATTCTGTGAGCCATTGTGCCACATTTTCTTATTCAAAAGCACAAAGCAGTGTCTCCTGGGGATGCTGAGAAACTTACCAGTCCCCTGATCACACCACCAAATCTGCAGAGTCTCAGCAGTTTCTCTGAACTCCTGACATCTAAGATGCTTCTGACATCTAAGGCTTCAACTGGGGATACTGAAAGTCACCAGTTTTTTTTTTTTTTTCACCCCATCAAACTTAGATTTTAGCTTGGGAGCCAGTGACTGAGGGAATGCCATTCCAGGGCTGGTACAGAAAATGGAGGAAAGGTACTCTGTAAGTCCCACACCCAAGATCAGAAGTTTAATATTTAAAGGGGAATTTGTAGCAAAATCAATATAAAAATCAATATTTCTCTGCATGAGCAATGAACAATCTGAAAATGAAATTAAGAAAGCAATTCTATTAAAGCAAAAAAGAAGCAGACTCACAAATACAAAGACAAACTAGTGGTTACCAGTGGGGAGAGGCCAAAGGCAAGGGGCACGATAGGGGTAGGGGAACAAGAGGTAGAAACTATTGGATATATAACAAGCTACAAGGATATATTGTACAACATGAGGAATAGAGCCAATATTTTATAGTAAATACAAATGGAGTATACACTTAAAATTGTGTACACTTGTAACTTGTACATCAACTATACTTCAATGAAGAACAAAACAATTCCATTAATAATAGTGTCAAAAAATAAAAGAAAATGTGATGTCATTCTTCAAGATAATTAAACATAGAAGTATCATATGATCCAGCAATTTCTCTTCAAGGTATATACTCAAAAGAATTGAAAGTAGAAACTCTAACAGATATTCACATACCTATGTTTGTAGCACCATTACTCACCATAGCCAAAAGTTGGAAGTACCCCAAGTGTCCACCGATGGATGAATGGATAAGCAAAATGTGGTATATATTTGCAATAGAATATTATTTGGCAAACAAAGTACTGATACAGTTAACAGGATGGATGAACCTTGAAAACATAAGTGAAAGAAGTCAGACACAAAAGCCTATATATTATATAGTTCTATTTATATGAAATGTGGAGAACTGACAGATTCATAGAGACTGAAAAAGGATTAGGGTTGCCAGAGCACTGGAGCAGCAAAAAACACAGGATGTGAGTACTAGTGGTCTGGGGCTTCTTTTTCAGGTGATGAACTGTTCTAGAATTAGATTGTAGTGATGGTTTCCAAGTCTTCTGTGTACACTAAAATCCTCTGAATTGTACACTTTAAAGTGATGGTTTGTATGGTATATGAATCATATCCTATTTTTTTTTTGAAAAAGGGAAACTTGGAACAATCATGTGGATCCTGTTTCCCACATGATTAGTGGATTGAAGGGAAGTGATGTGAGCTCACAGGATTTATCCTCCTTAAAGACAACCTTATCTGTAGAGGAGATGTCCAAAATATCATCCTTAAAATTGCTATCTCTGGATTGGGATTGGCCATTGAAAAAGACCATCACACCAAAGCTGTGATTTCTTTGAAATTGCTGGAAAATGTACTTGACTGGGGCAACTTGTGTTACATACCCAGCCCTTGAGCCAAACAAACAATGGAGGGGCAGGGGATAGTTAGGGATAAAACTGCTATGCCCCATCCCTGGACCAGTCAACTGTGGGCAGGGGTCACCAGGTACAATTATGCTTGTTCAGATTGCATGCAGGAGAGGCAGAGGAGGGTCAGGCCCAAAGTGCCTGTGCACTACACAAGCAGTTAGCCTGTCATCTCTGTCTCGTGTAGATGTTAGCATCAGAAGCGTTAGGATGAAAAGATATTTCCTTTCTAGATGCTGGAGATAACCCAGGGAGTTGACCTAGGCCTGGCCTACCACCAGCCATACAGATCTGTCCTCCCTTCCACCGGAGAGAAAGAAAATACTTTCTCTCTCTCAACTCTGCCAGGGTGGAAGAGAGAAGAGGAAGACTAACCCCTTTACTAGTCCCCTGGATCCCATCCACCAGCTCTGAACTAAGAGGAATTGTGGGCTAATTTTTAGTTGCTTTGAATAAAACTGGTTTCAGTTAGTGAGAAAGAAGAGAAGAATGAAGACTGGAGAAGCAACTGACAGCCTCTGCCAAACCATTCAAACCACCTTATGATCTCAATGGAAGGATAGGGTTAGGGAGTCCCGAGGGGATGGAGGGCAGGGAGGGCAGGAAGTGCAGTCAGGCCCTTTTGTGGGGGAAGGGGCAGCCAATGCCTAGAAACTGTAGATTACTGGGAACCTAGGTGGCCACTCTGGGGTCTCTTTCTGGGGCTCTGTGGTGGTTTTTAGTTGGTTCTTTACTCCACATAATTACCTCCTACTTTTTTTTCTCTCTCCCATCTGGCTCTCTGTGTCTGTGTGCACAAAGCAGAAGCTGGTCACTCCCTAGATCCTGAGTTCCCATGTCCTTTTCACGAGGACACTGACGGGGATCACTGGGCTTTCTCTAACAACTCACCTCCAACTTCCCAGAAAGGAGAATCTGATCATCTCCCTTCGCTCAGGGCTTACTCTTGCTCCAATGATCTGTGGTCAAAGGGCCACTCAGCTCAAATCTGTCTGCTAGATCCATGTGTGGATGGGTGGGTGTTGAGGTTAGGAGAGTAATTCTCAAAAGAGTACTTCTCAGCCAGAATAAGGGCTCTCTCCAGTAAGTAGCCATAATGTAGTAAAATGAACTTCCATTAATAAAAATACAGAAATCGGAAAGTTCAAATTTAAAAGTATCTCCCTGGGACTTCCTTGGCAGTCCAGTGATGAATACTTTGCCTTCCAATGCAGGAGGTGTGGGTTCAATCCCTGGTTAGGGACCTGGGATCCCACCATGCCTCTTGGCCAGAAAACCAAAAGGTAAAACAGAAGCGCTATTGTAATAAATCCAATAAAGACTTAAAATGGCCCACATCAAAAAAAAATCTTTAAAAAAAGTATCTCCTTGATCACATGGAATTGCTGAGGCCCTGCCAGACCTCAAAATGCCATCTGAAATACCACATCAAGAGAAGGGTAGGTTAGATCCTATATCATTTTTAAGTTCATCTTGGAGTCTTTACAAAAATCTGTCATTTATGTCTGAGCTGGGCGGGAATGCCCCACTAACCAGAATATCCCATTCTCTGGCCTGCCAAATAAATAGGGGTTTACTGTCTTCCCTGGAGTCTGGAATGGATTCTGCCAAATAGGCTCCACATTTCCATGAGTTTTCAGATGCTGACTATCAGCCAGCTCCACCCCACCAAGTGTAATTGTTGACAGCTGTGTCTTGAAAAGAGTTTCTTTTGTTGCCCATCCAGCTGAGTGAGCCGAATTGCTTCATTAACATTTAGGCCATGTTATACGTTCAAGTGCTTGTAAGGTATTTGGATTTCAGATGAGGTTAGTTTTTTTCTCCTTTTAAAAAAAATCTGGTTTCCAACATGACCAGCCTCCATTTTTGTAATAATTTTTTTTGTGTTTATGGGTGCTATTGAAAGCCGATTTGCATCTCTGTTCATTTGTCATGCAAAATCATACAGAAATGATTGTTATGGGTTGCCCTAGTTATTAAAGGCTTTTATATTTGGGAAGAGCAAATTGCAAATCATTCTTTGGAGAAGCAATGGCTCTTGGTGTTTCACCACCCAAGAAGATGATGTCAGTTTCAAAGGGTGCTTGGCAGGGGGAGAGGAAACTCCCCTGCAAAATTCACAGGCTTCCTTAAGCCATCCCAAATGAAAGCATAGTGAATTTAACCAAAAAACAAAACCCAACAACACAGAAAAATAACCAAACAAATAAAAAATCAAACAAACAAATAATGAATTTGCTATGAAAATTCAGCTTCAAGACAAATCCCCTCAACTACACTTTAAAGGAAATTTATGCTCTACACCAGCAATTCCAATCTTTTCAGCACCAGGGATGGGTTTCATGGAAGTCAATTTTTCCATGGACTTGGGATATGGGGGTATGGTTTCAGGATGACTCAAGCACATTACATTTGTTGTGCACTTTATTTCCGTTATTATTACATCAGCTCCACCTCAGATCATCAGACATTAGATCCTGGAAGTTGGAGATCCCTGCCTGCTTTAAACCATTTCTCTGTAGGAGTTCAGGAGCTGTAGTAGTAAGCAGCCCCTTCTCAGTCTGAGGCTCTAGGACCAGAAGAATTCCTTGTGGCATACACTAAGTGCTAATCCAATATCTATTTTGCTTGTTAACCTCAGTCATTATGAAGGTAACAATGTGCTGTGTTAAAAGTACACACTTCCTCAGACTACCTTGCAGCTAGAGGTGACCCATGGGGTCCTAATCTTGCCAGTGAAATGTAACAGGAAGTCATTAAATGAGACCTCGAGAAAAACATCTCAGAAGAAGCAGGGTTGCCTGTCAATGACCTACGCCGCTGTTCCCTTATTGGTCGTCACTGTCGCGGGACACCGGTGCGGTGGCACCAGAGGTGGCTGCAGAGGCAGTGGTCACCTGGCGTGGAGCCGGAAGATAGAAGGAGCCCAGGTTTCTGCTGTCAGCCCAGAGAAGCTGTGTCATTCTAGGAGGTCTAGCTCTGGACTTCTCTTATCTGTCATTTACAGCCAAACATTGTCTTAATTAAACCCTCCAGAAGGGCACAGAGAGGGTTTTTGCTTTTTGGGTGGGGCCAATTCTGGTTATCTATTATTGTACAGCAAGTTATTCTAAAATATATGGCTTAAAGTGACAACTATGTTATTATCTCTCTTATCCCATGGACTGCAGCCCACCAGCTCCTCTGTCCATGGGATCTCCCAGGCAAGAATACTGGAGTAGTTGTCATTTCCTTCTGTAGGGTTATCTCTCTTACTCAGCCAATGTTGGCTGGGCAATATTTCTGCTCCCTGTGGCACTGGCTGAGGTCACTGGGTCGTACTCAGGTGGTGGATGGGATGGTCTGGAAGGTCCAAGACAGCTTCACCCAAATATCTGGTGCTTTGACAAATAGCTTGTAAAGTAGGGTTCAGTGGGATCTCTCAACTGAGTCACTTACATACTTTCTCCAATATGATGGTCTCAGGTTGGTCAGATATTCTATGGTGGTTCAGGGCACCCAGAAAGAAAAAGCTCCAAAATGATAGTTCCAGTTTCTCAAATCTGGACCTTGAAATAAACATGGGTGAGGTGAAGTCGCTCAGTCGTGTCCGACTCTTTGCGACCCCGTGGACTGTAACCTACTAGGCTTCTCAGTCCATGGGATTCTCCAGGCAAGAATACTGGAGTGGATTGCCATTTCCTTCTCCAGAGGATCTTCCCAACCCAGGGATCAAACCCAGGTCTCCCACATTAGAGGCAGACGCTTTAACCTCTGAGCCACCAGGGAAGTTTGAAATAAACGTAGCATCACTTAAAACGTATTGCTGCTGCTACTGCTGCTAAGTCGCTTCAGTCGTGTCCGACTCTGTGCGACCCCATAGATGCAGCCCAGCAGGCTCCCTCGTCCCTGGGATTCTCCAGGCAAGAACACTGGAGTGGGTTGCCATTTCCTTCTCCAATGCATGAAAGTGAAAGTGAAGTCACTGAGTCGTGTCCAATTCTCAGCAACCCTGTGGACTGCCGCTTACCAGGCTCCTCCGTCCATGGGATTTTCCAGGCAAGAGTACTGGAGTATGGTGCCATTGCCTTCTCCTTCTCCTATGGCTTGGCTACACTGGTTTAAAAGAAACGAGCACTATTCTGGAGCTGCTGCAAGAGAGATAAACAATTGACAAAAAACATGTACTAACCAGCCGTGAAAACCTGACTCTGCTACAGGTAAACTGCTTGCTTGGGTAAGTCCCTTCACCTCAGTTTTCCCATCTGTAAAATGGGCACACACAGAGTATATACCTTCCACTGTTGTGAAGATGCACATGACTTTCTTAGCTCACTGTGGATGTTCGTGTTATATTACCTGATTTGGAAACCTGACTTTCCACTTAACTGCCTCCACTTAACTTCTCTGGGCGCCAGTCTGACTATCTGTAAAATGAGGAAAATAACTACCTACAACATAACCCACATACAAGGACCTGAAAGCAGAAGGGGATCAGTGAATGTTTAGAGGCTGCAACCAGCATCCTGTCCCCAAGAAAACCATTTTGCTTGTCCTTTTTCAAAATCAGTCCATTTTAACTTTCCCTTTTCTAAGACTAATGGGAAGAGAGGAGCCTGAACACTTCTCACATGGTTGGGGGCTGTGATATCACAAAATATCTTATGTTGGTCAAAGTAGTTGTGGAACTAACTAGATTCTGGAGCAAGGGGACTTAGACCTACCTCCTGATTAGAATATTGTCAAAGAACATGTGACCATTTTTAATTTGCCAAAGGGCAATGAGCTACAGGGTTACTTTGACAAAGTTTGATCAGCTGGTGGATGGGATGGTCTGGAAGGTCCAAGACAGCTTCACCCAAATATCTGGTGCTTTGACAAGTAGCTTGTAAAGTAGGGTTCAATGGGACCTAGAATAGGAAGGTATACCTCTGAAAGTAGGCCTAATATTCATTCCCTTATTGGATTTACAAGAGGGCTAGAGGATATATTCTAAAACATATGGTTGTGTTTGTGAGAATGTTTCTGGAAGACACTAGCATTTGCCTGGTGAACTGCGTAAAGAAGATTACCCTCATCAATGAAGATGAGCATCATTCAATCCATCGAGGGCCTAAATAGAACAAAAAAGACAGAGGAAGGGTAAATTTGCTCTCTCTGCTTGAGCTGGGATATTCAGCCTCTGTTCCTGAATGTGTCCCTGGTCCTGGGGCTTGCAGCCTTGGACCAGGACTTTCACCATGGCTCCCTTGGTTTTAAGTCTTCAGATTTAGACCAGAACTACACCATCAGCCTTCCTGGGCCTCCAGTTGTACACAGCAGATTGTGGGATTTCTCAGTCTTCAATCATGTGAGCCAATCCCTCATAATACATTTCTTTCCATGTATCTCTATATATCTTATTGATTCTGTTCTTCTGGGGAACCCTAACTAATACAGGGACCTAAGTAGCTGCTCTTTATGTAAAGATCCTGGCCCACAGAGGAAGAGTCCTGGGTTTGGTCTTCAGCTTGGTGCTAAAGATCTGTGTGACTATGAAAGCCTCCAGTCATACCTTCAGATTTCAGTTTCTCATCCACAAAATGATGGGCCTGGGTTTTATAATCTCTGAGTTCTCTCCCACTGTAAATTCTACAGGTCTAGGCAATTACTATTTATGATTATGAAGAGCTGGGATCATGATTTCTTTCCTTAGTTAAAAAAAAAAAATGACATGCCATTTCTGTCATCAAATTCCATGGCATTTTCTTCCACAGACTTAGTTCATTTATAGAGCAGACCTCAGAGAGAACTCGGGGTAAAGGCAATATTTTTGTGAAAGTTAAATCTTCCCAGTTAATTTGATTTCCTTGACTTTCCCTGAGAACTTGTCCTTTCCAAACTTCCCCTGCTGTTCTCTTTTAAAATTATAACATAAACTGTTTCCTTGTCATTGGAACATGACAGCAGACTCATTACAGCTAAATGTTTCAGGGTTCACTAGGTTCTTGAACCGTGGGGAAATCTAAGAAGTCTTAATAACAAAGCAAATGAGCAAGAGCCTGAGAGGGAATGATTTGGGGTTCATTTAAGAAAAGGGGACCACTTATGACTAAAAGACGAATGCCTAGAAGAAAAGATGAAACTTGGTGGGAGGACAGCCAAAGATACTTCTTTCAGGGAATTTATTCCTTTTTTCCCACTTCAAAGATTTGTAGTAATAGTATGTAATTCAATCCCACAAAAAATTGGGGATATCTAAAGAATTCATGGAACATCTACATGCTTGGAGTATAATGGTGAGTCTTGGGATTTGAGAATGTCAAAGAAAAACCAGAGCTGGACTGTAGTTAAGCATTACAAACTGATTTTAATCAGGGTTATGGTGGCGCTAATGGTAAAGAGACTAACCTGCCTGCCAGTGAGGGAGACATGGGTCTGATCAGGGAGATCTCCTGGAGGAAGAAATGCCAACCCACTCCAGTATGCTCGCCTGGAAAATTCCAGGGACAGAGGAGCCTGGCAGGCTACAGTTCATGGGGTTGCAAAGAGTCAGACATGACTGAGCCCGCTCAAGAGTCAGAATTCATAGCCAAGGAGTAGAGTGAGAGTCAGCAGACAAAAAATTTCTTAGAAGAAACATCAGGGGTAAAGGAAGTTCTGGCTAAGCTAACCTAATAGGATTGTTGCTGAAGACAAATCAGGGTGATCAGACATCATCAGGGGGAAGGAAAATGATGAAGAGCCTAATTAGATATTCAGAGTAGTCGGATGTGGAGGATGGGGGTTCTTGGTAAAATGACTTAGCAGGGTTCTTGATAAAACTGGATTTTATAAAGAAGTGTACAGGAGAAGGCTCAGGCTATTGACTAAAATTCGGTCAAGTAAAGAATTTCTGTCAAGAAGTGGAAAAACCTGGGTTTCTTTCTGAAGGACAAATATATATATGACTTTTGCTTTGACTTCCTGTAGTATTCTGGCTAAATCTATTAACTATTTCATGATTATGTTACAGATATGTTATTTGGTTTCTAGGAGAAAAAGAAAAACAATCTGCAGTATGCTTTCTTCTATTATATTAATATAATATACTACTATGTAAGGTTTGCAGTTTGTTTTGGGAAATAAGTGCTATAAGACATCCTCATAATTCTATCCTTGGGATCCATTCTGGGGGACAGCAATATAAAACAAGATTGCTTTATATGGAGGTATTTGTGACTCATCAGTAACTAGGCTTCTTTGGGGGCTTCCCCAGTGGCTCAGTAATAAAGAATCCGCCTGTAATGCAGGAGCTGCAGGAGATGAGCTTTGATCTCTGGGTAGGGCTACAGTTCATAGGGTCGCAGAGTCAGACATGACTGAAGTGACTTAGAAGGCATGTACATTCTCCTTTGGGTTAGCCCAAGAAAGACTCAATGCACACAAAAGGACACTTAATAGTGAATGCTGTTATACTGAAGACTCACTCATTAATAGTAACAAGATAAGAATCAAAATATTTATCAATGGCCGTATGCCAACAGTGTGCCAGGCGCCCTGCTAGACGCTTGTCCATACGTTGCTTATATTCCTCACAGTGGCCCTGGAAGGTCTACATCTGAAAAGACTGAGATGCAGGGAGCTTGAGTCTTCAGACTGGAGAGTGGTGGGGCTGGAATTCTAACCCAGTCACGTGTGTTGCCAAAGCCCAGGCTTTTTCCACTTCTGTCTATCCAATTATCCCTTTGAGGGTAGTGCAAATATTTTTAGAATACCATAGAACAACTGCAAACAAACAATTTGTATTTTCCTCACTTGGTAACAAAAGACAAGACAATCAGGCAGCAATTACATTGTTGAAACAGGATATTTTCCCTTTAAGATTTATATGGTAAATACACATTGTCAAATATTTCTGGATTCTATGGCGCTCTTTTTCACCCCAACAAATGCTCTTCAGAAGTTCATGGAAACCACAATAGACACTCACTATGCTTGTCTGGTGGGTGAGAAGTTAAAATGTATCCAAATTTAATTAGGTACTGCCTTTTAAGATCATTTTTAGTTTTGAATTTATGGCCTTCTCCAGTACTCTTGCCTGGAAAATCCCATGGATGTAGGGGCCTGATAGGCTGCAGTAGGGTCTCAGAGTCGGACATGACTAAAGTGACTTAGCAGTAGCAGCCACTCCACTTACCTTGTCCTTTTTTTTTTTTTTTTGAAAAGAAGAATTAAAAGAGTTTTATTTGCTGATAATATGAATATATTTTTTCTAAAAATTCAAAGGAAATCTACAAACATATTACTAGAATGAATTTAGGAAGCTCTTGAATACATGGTTAATGTTCTGAAAATCAATTCTATGTTGATATAACTGTTAGAAATAGTTTAAAATGCAATATTATTTGAAATATCCTCCCAAAGGATAAAATAACTAAGAATCAGTTTAATGAAAAAGCACTCATCTTGTCTTTTGAGTGGATTCTTCCTTTTTAAATCTTTTCTTGTTATTCCCACTTTTCTTTATTGCTCTCAGGGGCTCCACTCCTGACCTTTCAATTGTAGACACCCACTTTCTAAGACTGCCCGACTAGCCTTGACTCCTGTTTACCCAAGATCATTAAAAAAACACCTTGATAAAAAGCATCCCATTCAAGAATGACTGCACATACTGCTACTCTGTCCTAGGCCAAATTCTTGATTTTTTCCTTTCCTCTGCCAGGTGGCTGTGCAGATATTTCATTTCATTTCAGGGTCCCTGCCATCAAGTTGTGAAGCACAAAAATAAATCACCTGCTTACTGGCATCCTCCTAAAGATTTTGAAGAAACAGTAAAACCAGTACAAAAATGTAGTTTAAAAAAAAAAAAACCTTTTCTAAACAACAGGGTCCTAAAGTCAGTATCTTGAGATAAATCATAATGGAAAAGAATAAAAAAAAAAGGATTTATATGTGTAACTGAATCATTTTATTGTACAGCAGAAATGAACACAACATTGTAAATCAACTATACTTCAATGAGAAAAAAATAAGTAAATAAAAAACCTTCTCATTTCATATCATTATAGACTGACAGGAAGTTGCAAAAGTAATAGAGATCCTGCATGTATTTCAGCCAGTTTTCCCCAATGACAGCAGCTAACATACCTACAGCACAATATCAGCACTAGGAAATGACACTGGCACCATGCACAGACCCATTCATATTTCACATTTTACATGTATCGTGTGTGTGTGAGTATGTGCATGCAATCTATGAAATTTTATCACATGTGTAAATTAATACATCCACTACCACAGTCAAGGTTCAGAACTGTTTAATCACCAGAAAGTTTCCTTATGCCAACCTCACACCCACCTTCCTCTTTCTTATCTTTTAATCCTTGGCCATCTGTTCTCTATCTCCATAAGTTTCACATTTTGAAACTATTGTGTATTTGGAGTTATAAAATACCTTTTAAGATTGGTTTTCTTTACTTAGTATAATTCTATCACAGTCTTTTTGGTAACATGTGTGCTCATTACTTTTGTCAATTTTCTAACTGTTCTCTTTAAAAAAAAAAAAACTATTGAGTTTAATATATATGTGTATGAAAGTGAAGTGAAAGTGAAAGTGTTAGTCACTCAGTCGTGTCCGACTCTTTGCGACCCCATGGACTATGGCCCACCAGGCTCCTCTGTCCATGGAATTCTCCAGGCAAGAACGCTGGAGTGGGTAGCCATGCTGTTCTCCAGGGGATCTTCCCAACCTGGGGATTGATCCCAGGTTTCCTGCATTGCAGGAAGATTCTTTAGCATCTGAGCCACCAGGGAAGCCATATATATATATACACACATATTCTAAATATAAGTCTTTTGTCAGATATGTGGTTTACAAATATTTTCTCCCAGTCTGTATCTAGTGCCTTTATTTTCTTAGCAGAGTCCTTTACAGAGCAAAGTTCTTAGGTTTCATGAACTCCAATTGGCCAATTTGTCTTTTTTGGATGGATTGTGCTTTCGTATCACGTCTAAGAACTCTTCATCTAGCCCTAAGTCCTGAAATTTTCCCCTTTGTTGTCTTCTAAAATTTTTACGGATTTATATTTTAAAATATGATGTATTTTGAGATAATTTTTATACAAAGTATGAGATTTAAAGTTCATTATTTTTGCCTACACATATTCAATTGTTCCAGCATGATTTATTGAAAAGAATAGCTTTCCTCTTTTTCGACCGCTTTTGCACCTTTGTCAAAAATCAGCCGGCCATACTTGTGCAATGGTCTATTTCTGAATTATATTGCTCTATTGATCTTTGTGTGTATCACTCTGCCAGTTTCACATTTTCTTGATAACTGTAGTTATATATGAAGTCTAAAAATCAGGTACAGGGATTCAGTCCATTTTATTTAATTTTTAAAAATTGTTTTAGCTATTCTAGTTTCTAGGCCTCTCCATATATATTTAGAATGTTTGCCCATATATGCAACAATTCTTATTGGAATTTTGATAGGAATTAGACTAAAACTATAGTTCAATTTGGGGAGAATTGATATCTTCATTATGTTGAAGATAAACATAGTACATTCCTCTATTTTTCTAAGCTCTTTAATTTTTTTTCCACCAGCATTTTGCATTTTTAGCATACAAGTCCAGTACATGGCTTATCAGATTTACCTAAATATTTAATTTTCTTGAGAAATTGATTCTAAAGTTTGCACAAAAAAATAAAAACACAGAATACCCAGCACAATATGGAAGAATAATAAAGTTGAAAGGCTGATACTACCTAAATTCAAGACTTATTATAAAGCTACAGTAATCAAGATGGTTGTTATTGGTGAAAGAAGAGACAAATAGACAAATAGAAGAGGATGGGGAGGCCAGAAATATACCCACATAAATATGACCAAATCTTTGACAAAAGAGCAAAGGAAACACAATGGAGCAAAGGTATTCTCTTCAACAAATGGCTGGAATAACAGACATCCACAAGCAAAAACAAAGAAAGAAAAAGGAAATATATGCAAACATATAGCTGACTCACCTTGCTGTACAGCAGAAACTAACACAACATTGTAAAGCAACTATACTCCAATAAAAATCAATTAAAAAATACAATAGCAGTCATTCCTCTACCACACTATGCCTTGGACAATGCTTACTCTCTTCTCAATAACAATCAATTAAAAGAAAATACTGTGTACCACTTAAAAGAAAGAGAGAGAAAATCTAAGCCACACATTATGTCCCTCACAAAAATTAACTCAAAATGGACCATAGACCTGAATATAAAACACAAAACTATAAAACTCCTAGAAGATAACATAGAAGGAAATCTGGATGACCTTAGGTTGTTTAATGACTTCTTGGAACACCAAAGGCATAATCCATGAAAGAAACAATTGATAACCTGGGCTTCATTAAAATTAAATATTTTGCTTGCTAATGACACTGTCAAGGGAATGAGAAGATGTCACAAACTGGGAGAAAAAAACCAAAATTGTGTCTATTTGCAAAAGCGCATCTGATAAAGGGCTATTATTTAAAATATACAAAGAACTCTTAAAGCTCACTGATAAGAAAATGAACAGTCTGACTGTAAAATGGGCAAAAGAAATACAGACAGTAAATAAGCATATGAAAAGATGCTCAGTGTCATATAGCATTAAGGAACTGCAAACTGAAGTAACAATGAGCTATCACTACACACCTATTAGAAGGGTCAGAACCTGGAACATTGACAACACCAAATGCTGTCAAAGATGGGGAGCAACAGGAACACTCATTCGTTGCTGGGGTGAATGAAAAATGGTACTTCTGCTTTGGAAGACAACCTGGCAGTTTCTTATAAAACTAAAGATAGTCTTACCACGGGATTCAGCAATCACGCTCTGTTATTTGCCCAAGGGAGTTGCAAACTTATGCCTATGCAAAAACCTGCATATAAATGTTTATGGCAGCTTTATTCAAAATTCCAAATCTCGGAAGCAACCAGAATGTTTCTTAGTAAGTGAGTAGATAAATAATGTGTGGTATATCTGGACAATAAGATATTATTCAGAGCTAAAAGGAAAATGATCTATCAAGTCATGAAAAGATCTACAGGAACTTTAAATGCATATTAGTGAGTGAAAATAAACCAAGCTGAAAAGACTATCTCTGGTATGATTCTAACTATATGATATACTGGAAAAGACAAAACTATGGAGGCAGTGAAAGTATCAGCAGTTGTCAGAGGTTAGGGTAGAGGGAGGGCTGAGTAGGTGGAGCACAGAGGGTGTGTAGGGCAGTGAAACCACTTTGTGTCATACTGTAAAGGTGGATATGTAACTACGGATCTGTCAAAACCCCATGAAGTGCACCATACTAAGAGGGAACCCTAAGGTAAATTGCAGACTTTAGGTAATAACTATGTATCAATATTGGGTTGTAAATTGTAGCAAATACACTGACTAATGCAAGATGTTAATTAAAGGGGAACTGGGAGTGGGAGGCTGGGAGGCTGGAATATGGGAACTCTCTGTACTTTCTGCTCCGTTTTGTTGTGAAGCTAAACAAAAGCGCTAATAAATAACATCAATTTTTTTAAAAAGGAACATTGGCAGAAGGATAAAAAAAATCAAATACCTAAAAAATAAATTTAACAAAAAATGTCCACGCCTTCTTTGTGGAAAATTAAAAAGTGTTATTGAGAGAAAATTTTAAAGACCTATATGTATATTCTTATTTATTGATGGTATATTTAATATTACAAAAATGTCAGTTCTCCAGTAGCCTACAGACTTAATGCAATCCTGTGATTCTAAATTTTATGTGTAAATATAAAGTTTTAATAATGGCTAAGACACTTGAAGATTTGATGAGAGGACTGGTTAGCTCTTCAGAATTATGAAGACATAAAAGTTCCAGTAATTAGAATAGTTTGATATTGGGGCAAGGCAGAAAATGGAACAGAATATATCATTCTAAAACATAAACATTCGACAAAGGTGCTACTGTAGAAGAGTGGAATGAGCATGGCCTTTCCAATAAACAGACCTAAGACAATTGGATACCTTCCTCAAAGAAAAGACGCAAGCATTGCTGCCTACCAACAAAACGTCCATTTCAGGAAATTGCAAGCCTAAATGCAAAAGACAAAACAATAAAGGTTTTGAAAGATAACATAAGAGGGTGTCTTCTTGTCATCAGGGTAGGAGAATATTTTAAAAAGAAGACACAGAAAACAAAAGAAAAGATTTATAAATTATATTCCATTAAAATTAAGAATCTCTGTTTATCCAGAGGCACCAAGAACATGAAAAAGCAAACCATGAGAGGGGAATACATATCAGCGAATATAACTAATAAAAATTTCTTAATCAGAATAGCCAAAAGACCAGTAAAAATAATTTTTTAAAAAGACCACGAAAAATGGCCAATAGACCTGAACAGGTAACTCACAAAGGATATCCAAATAGAAAATTATATATAGGAATATATATACATATATATGGTATATACATATATTCCATATATATACATATATGGAATATATATACATATATATATATACGTGTGTGTGTGGAAAGTGCTTAACTTCACTTCTAATTAGAAAAATGCCAATTCAAACACCCTGAGGTATCAGGATCATACCCATCAGAATGACAAAAATGAGAATAACTGACTTTTTGGAGACTGTAGGGCACAAAGGGAATCCTATAGTGAGAGCAAACATTGTTATATTCCACTTTAGATACAGTTTGTCATTATTTACTAAGGTTGAAATTATGCAAACGCTATGACCCATCAATTACAAATACCAGGAATGCATCCCAGAGTCCTATACACAAGACCCAGTGTATGTGTCTCCCCAGATTCCTCTGGATGCCATCAACCCCCAGATCTTGATTTTTATAACAGATGAGTTTGCATGTAGCAATGAGGTCTGTCCTTCAAGGAGGAAACACTGATAAGCAAGAACATAAGACAATTTGACTTCCCCAGTGCCTCAGCAGGTAAAGAATCTCCCTGAAATGCAGGAGACACAGGAGACGCTGGTTCAATCCCTGCATAGGGAAGATAACCTGAAGAAGGAAATGGCAACCCACTCCAGTATTCTTGCCTAAAAAATTCCATGGACAGATGGCAGGCTATCGTCCAAAGGATTGCAAAGAGTCGGACACGACTGAGCAACTAAACATTTAAGACAATTTTGTCTTCTTTCTGTTCCTGGGTCCATCCCCAGCCAATAGTGAAGTCCGGCTTCTTGTTTATGATAAACTCCCATAACTCAAAAGTGTCAGACACAACTGAGCATGCACGCACACACACACACACACACACACACACACACACACACACACCAGCAGCTCTGGCTTTTTTTGGTACCATTTTCTCACCAGAAGACAGAGTATGTTTGTTCACCTCATCAGCCCATCAGAATGCCTCTAGTCCTGTTTTGTAACAACACTAGATGGAGCTCCTTCTTTTTGTTGCCCTTGACTCTGGCAGGAGGCCATGGGCTCAGCAGTTTCTCAGAACCAGAGTTGGTGCCCTTGCTCTGCCCCCTTCTCTAAACGGGAAGTCTGCACCCAGGAGAGAGGGGAATGCACACTTCCCTCCAAATAGCTAAGGAACTTAAGAGGTCTTCCAGTTAGCTTTATTCTTCTATCTATAGACAAGTGTGGGATCAAATCATTTCAAACCCGCAATTCACTGCCTTTTCCTGAGGGACCAAGGGAAGCAGCATCCATGGAAGCCCCTTTAGCAACAACCTTGATTTCATCCTCTGAGAAGCAACTATCTCCCCATGGCATACAAAGAAGGGCTCAAGTCATGTTGATTGTCCATTGAAAAAGAACATACCTCCTTGAGGAGAAGAGGGAGTGGATAAAGCTCCAGAACTGAATTAGGGATTGGGCTTTAAGCCACATGAACTATGGTCACTCTGCCCCTGGGAAACCCAGCTCTCCATTTCTTCAGATGTTTGTAAATCCTGATGGGAATAGTCTGTTTCAACATCTCCTCTGCAAAGTGATGGTCTATTCTCAAGAAGTGCCCCCATTCATCATCACATCCCCTGCTTTTTATTTTTCCCCATTTATTTGGTCAGTTATGTACTGTAGGTCACTCCACCAGACTGTGTTCTCAGAGACCTTGTCTGGTCTGCTTAAGGTGTTGTCCTCCTGTCCTAGAACAGTGCCCAGCAGATATTAAATGCTCAGTCAGTGTAGCGTGGATGGCCATCTAGGATTCCAAACTCAACTGAATCAGTTTTGTCTACAGGTCATCTTCCACCTTGCACAATATAGTCCCTGTCTCACAGTTTGCCAACTTATTTGTGTCTTTCCCTGAGTGCCCCCCAAAAACCTCCCATGGAAGGGGTCTTTGGTCTCTTCCCACTAAAAATATAGGAAGAGAGAGGAGCTTACATAGAAGTGACCAGATCATTGAACATTGAATAGCAGTGTTTCATGGGTATAACCTTTTCATCTCCCTCCCCCATAATAAAATATCCCTAACACTGCACCTCACAACATTTCTGACATCTCAGGACTTTGCTATCTCTCCTCCCTTTCTCATCTCTCTTACTCTTTTCAATTCTCTTTCTCATACTTTCATGCAGAGTAATTCAACTCTTCCCTAGCAACTTATCACAGACTGAACTCTAAACCCAGCTTTGCCCACGTAAGACCCATCAATATATTAACCAAACTAAAGAATCACCTCCCTTAGGAAACCCAAAGGTCCAAGATGTGACAATGTTTTCTTAGGGTGCCTGTATGGTGCTTAGCCACTTCAGTCATGTCCAACTCTTTGTGACCCCATGGACTGTAGCCCACCAGGCTCTTCTGTCCATAGGATTCTCCAGGAAAGAATACTGGAGTGTGTTGCCATGCTCTCCTCCAGGGGATCTTCCCAACCCAGGGATTGAACCCACATCCCTCGTGTCTCCTGCATTAGCAGGTGAGTTCTTTATCACTAATGCCACCTGGGAAGCCCTTTCTTATGGTAGCACTGCCCTTTTCTTTACAATTAAGATTTTCACCTGTTTATCTGTTTCTGTTCCTTTACCTTTTCTTTTTCCACAAAAATTTAGGTTAAAACAGCCAGTATCCTTCCTATCCTCCAACATTTTTGTCTAGAATAAAAGTGGTTTAAAAGATGACAGGTGGAGGGAATTTTCTGATGGTCCCACGGTTTTGACTCCCACTTTTACTACAGAGGACAAGGCTTCAAACCCTGGCTGGGGAACTAAACTCCTACAAGCCATGGGAGGGGAGGGGCAGAAAAACAAAACAGAGAGAGAGAAAGATGGAGCCAGTAAGAAGATAAATAAATCCTTTAAGTCCTGAAGTCTAGGATAGCAGTAGGGAAGAGAGGGAATCTTCCCTTTACATGATCTTGGTGATTGCCTAAAGAGACACGAGGGGCTGTCGTATTTATCAGTCCTTGGTCTTTTACTTATAGAGGAGATGAGTTCAAAGAAGTTATCACCTTGATTCTTCAACTGCCTCTGCTCCCCATAGGCTTCTTCTGACCTTTTATATGTGTGAATAAAACTAGCTCCTGAAATAGATCAATTCTGAAATCTCAGAGACTTCAAACAATAGAGTTTCTTTCCCATTTCCATTGCAGTCCAATGCAGGCTGACGGCTTCTAGGTGATCATTCAGAGGCCCTTACCTCATGGCTTCTTCTTCATCTTCATCTCCTTTTCCTTTGTTGTTCAGCTGCTCCATTGTGTCCAACTGTTTGTGACCCCATGGACTGCAGCATGCCAGACTTCCCTGTCCTTCACCATCTCCCGGAGACTGCTCAAACTCATGTCCATCGAGTCAGTGATGCCAGCCAACCATCTCATCCTCTGTCATCCCCTTCTCCTGCCTTCACTCTTTCCCAGCATCAGGGTCTTTCCTAATGAGTCAGTTGTTCGCATCAGGTGGCCAAATTATCGGAGCTTCACCTTCTGCCTCAGTCTTTCCAATGATTATTCAGGATTGACTTACCTTAGGATGGACTGGTTGGATCTCCTTGCAGTCCAAGGGACTCTCAAGAGTCTTCTCCAACACACAGTTCAAATGCATCAGTTCTTTGGCTCTCAGCCTTCTCTTTATGGTCCACCTCTCACATCCATACATGACTACTGGAAAAACCATATATTTGACTGTACAGACTTTTGTCAGCAAAGTAATATCTCTGTTTTTTAATACGCTGTCTGGCTGGCAAATAGAGAAACAGACTAGATGGAGATGCATATGCATCGTGGTCCTTTGGCTCGCTTGACGTTTTACAAAAGTCTTTTGCTGACATTCAGTTAGTGAGCACCAAACCCATAGCCCATCTCCACGTAAGTGGTGAGGAGGCTACAAAGTGTAGCCTCTGGCTGGTCAGGAGGAGCATGAATCTTTGGTGGTCAACTAGCCATGCTTGTCACACCAGCTGGAAGATCCAATTTCCATCTGGGGATTAATCACATGTACTTGGCCTCCTTACCATCTTCTAGCTGAATTCCTCATCTTTTCAGCCAGGGTTTCTACTCTCAGCCCCTTATAAGATCCCCAAGTGCTTTCCCTCCCGCTTCTCCCAGACTGGTACCCTAGCCATAACACCTTTCTTCTCCCTGAGCAAGCTCATTTATTTGAGGCATCTATACATTGTTTCTTGACTTCAACCCTTCTTTTGCCAGCTGAGCCCCTGAATGTGTTGTCACATTTTCAGAAGTCCTCAAGACTCAAAGAGCCTAGAGTCCTCTTGCCAAGCCAGAGATTATATTTTTCAGCCTTCTCTACCTACTCACTTAGGTCTAAATGGGCTGAATGACTGCTTCTCATTAAAGAAATGTGAGCAGGAGAGTTCTGTAAAGACCCAAGTGATGAAGAAACAGAGGCACCTTCCCCCTAGTCTCTTTCAGCATCTGCCAGGTGCTGAGAGAAAGATGTGTGGTTAGAGAGAGGAACCTGGACTCTGAATGATCATGTACATAGGCCATCCCACCTGTCCACTTTCAGGAGGGCAGCTTCTACAGTAATGATGCCAGACTGGCCTCTGACTCCATCTCAACTCCTTTCTGACTTCTGTCCTTCCATGTGGTCACTGTCCCCTATTTTTCTTCTCTCTTCTTCCTAGACTATTAAAAGCTTAAGGCATGTGCCTTTCAAAATAGTTTCTTCAAGAAAAGTCTTTTCCAATAAGACTTCAAAATTCAATAAAGGAATTATAGGCATTGTTACAGGCAGAGAGGGAGAGATATTTTTGAAAAAGGAAATTGCCCACAGCCCTTTAAATCTCCTACAGTTATTAATATCCACCATTTGTTAATGATGATACTCTGCTAAGGACTATTTTGTGTGCTTTCATTGAATTTTTCCTACAGACTTATGAGGTTGAGATTCATATTTGTCTCCTCCAAGATATCTTGGACATCTGAACTAGGGACTGTTCCTGGGAAATCTGCCAAACTGTCTCCCTCTGCTTTCCTAACTTGGTTTAAAGCATCTGCTCATTTTCCCCAGCATCATAACTCCACTCTGTTCTCCACATCCCACTGGACCATAAACTCATGGCCGAGAACATTCCTGTCTGTCACCTACCTGCTGCCCGAGTGTTCTGTTCATGCTCAAGGGGATGTGAGGCAGCCTATGTCTTACACATATTTATAAATTCCATGGAACTTGAATGTGCAACTTCTCTCATAGGAGATGCCTAATAGCCTTATATTTGAATAATGGATGAATTCCAGTGTTTTAAGTGTCACATTCAACTATTCCTGTAGTTCCCAAGCCTAACTGGATGTCAGAGTCAAACAGGAAAATTTTTTAGTCTATCAACATTTCTGAGGATAAGTTTCATAAATCTCTATTTTTTTTAAAAAAAAAAAAAGAACCTATCCCACTGTCAATTCAGTCATGTCCAACTCTTTGTGACCCCATGGATTATAGCCTGCCAGCTCCTCTGTCCATTGGATTCTCCAGGCAAGAATACTGGAGTGGGTTGCCATGTCCTCCTCCAGAGGATCTTCCCAACCCAGAGATTGAGCCCGTGTCTCTTGTATCTCCTGCATTGGCAGGCAGGTTTTTTTTTTTTTTTTTTTTTTAAGAAATTTCTATTTTTAGCAAGTTCCCCCAAGTGACTCTGAAGCAGCCAGCTTGATCCCAGCCTGAAGACTGGCATTTGAAAATTCATGGAGCATTTTATCTTTCTTCACCCCAGAATCCTATAAAATCTCCCCTTCCTTCCCCTGTCCATGCTATCCTAAACCATTCTCTCTTAGCAAACAAATGCCAACAACCAAGTTGGTTCATCCTGAAAGTCTCACCATGAGACAAAGATATGCTTCAAAGTCTAGAAAATGGTCAGCTCTACTAGACATCAAAACTTTCCCCTAGCAATCAGCTCCTACCTGTAAAGAGATGACCACCTCTATAATCTACAGCTCCTCCACCCAACAAAAACACCAGAGACACATTTCCTGGGTGTGTTTTACCATGTTGCCTATTTATCCAGCAATAGAACCTTGAACATTTCTACAGTGAGTTTTGCCTTTAAACTCTTTTTCACATCTACTTGGTATTTAGGTGTCCCACGTTCTCAGACAACCTGAATCCACTGTTTTTCATGCTGACCTACCTGCACGCATGCTCTTTGGGGGAGCTTTTCACAAAGAGGCTGTTAAAGTAGAACAGGCAGCTTCAAGAAAATTGCCATCTGGTTTCCACACTGCAGATGCCCACACGAGCCTTGAAAAATCTAGCTGGGGAGGAGGTGGAAGATCCTGTGGGCTGGTTGATAAAGGAAGAAACAAGAAGAGTACTTTTTTTTCCCCCTTAATGTTCCTACAGTTGAGCCTAATCACCATAATATGAGAGAGAGAGAAAACTGTAATCACATTAGGTAGAGAGTCTGGAACATCTGAAGGCTCAAGAAACAACCTGAATTTTGTGTTCTGTATTCTAGAGACACATTATGTGTCCACCTTGGTAGCTCTTCATGCTGCTGAGGGTGGAATTCTTATCTAATCAATTCCACTTTTTCTCTTGCTTATATTTTCTGGTGAAATCCCTCTTATGACAAAAGAAACAAGAAGATGTTCCTCTCATATACGTGCATATGTATATCTTTTCATTGGGAATCCCAGATGCCGCTAGTGATAAAGAACCTGTCTGTCAATGTAGGAAACATAAGAGACACGGGTTCAGCCCCTGGGTTGGAAAGATCCCCTGGAGGAGGGCGTGGCAACCCACTCTAGTATCCTTTTGGAGAATCTCATGAACAGAGGAGCCTGGCGGGCTACAGTCCATACAGTCGCAAAGAGTCGGACACGACTGAAGCGACTTAACGTGTTTGGTGCATCTTTTCATTACATGCATAATTTATAACACAAGATTATTTTCTCCATTTGCTAAAGACAAGGTACAAGGCCAGTTATGAAAATTGATTTTAAAAACTTAGAATTTTAGAGCTGAAGGAAACCCAACCAGAATTTCGGTAGGAGATAAAGTTGAAACCCAGAGAGACAAGGCAAGCTGCTCAAGTGTACACAGTCAGTTAGAACAGATCCATGGTGATCTTAGTTGATGGGCCCCACTGGATCTCTCTTAAAGGAAGGATTTGTTGCCTCTGCTGCTTGGAGGGCTGTTGGCAGGCGCCGTTAGCTGTCAGCCTCTTTAGGATTGACCTCAGCTGCCAAGAGCAATCTCTCCCAGGGACAGACCCTTACAGGGGAAGCTCATATCCAGTGACTGACTGAGGCGGAACAGAAAAGTCCAGCCTTTTGACCTAACGTGATCAGTCAGTCAGCGAGGCTAGTTTCTCCCAACGCTTTCGTTTCCCCTTTTCACAAATGTTGATCCTAAAACCTCTCCTGAATAAACATCCTGCACACTGACCTTCATCTCAAAGAGAGCTTCCAAGAGAATCCAACCTTGAATAAAACGTAAAATAAAAATTGTACCTAAAATAAAATCTGTTTCCTGCTAAAATGTCCATTTGGAAAGCAAATGTGATGTGTGTGTGTGTGTGTGTGTGTGTGTGTCTGTCTATCTGTTCATGGTGTAAACTTGCATATATACATGTATGAATATATGTCAGTGTGCATCCTATGGCCTCACCATTTCTAAGAACCTTCCCATTTGGCAGCTGAAAAAACATCTAAGTTTTCCATCATGCACTGTCAGGCTTTTGCATCTCTAGAGAGATGGTGATTATCTGGTCCAAATGACATTGCCATGGCTTAGTTTGGTGTGAGCAGAATTGTCTCAGACTGACTTCACATCCTAGCAGCCAATGAGTGACTGGTTGAGAAGCAAAGATCACAGGAAGAGAGCCAGTAGGACCCTTGCAGTCTTTCACTTCATCTACTGACAGTGACCCCAGAAAACTAACTTATAATCACCCTGGTTAAAGTCAGAGCAATCTATCACACGTCCGAAGACATGCTGTCTCTCTTTGTATCTTCCCCATCCACTCCCTTTCACAGTTTCAAATCTACATTTCTAGACACAATTGGACACTCCATTGGCTGAGGCAGTGGTAGGAAATCAGCTGTGACATCTCAGCTGCCAGCCTCTTTCCTGGCTTCTTAGCTGTCCCCTCCTTACCCCTTACCTGCCTTGTCTTCAACAAGCTTGACCATGAGTCAAGGGCTGTTGCACTGCCCACCCCCACCCA
>SJXQ01004081.1:0-31528 GCA_006408695.1 Aepyceros melampus | reverse complement strand
TGAAAAATACTTTTCCCTTCTTCTCATGTCTTTCCCATCTTGTTGGATATCATCTGTCAACTGAATGATCTTAGATAACTCTTTGTGTCCTCATGTGGAAACAGGGTCATGGTTCCCATCTCACAGGGTGTTCTGAGGACCGAAAGGGACTGTGCTGTGAGGGCTTTAGCCATAGTGCATGTCCAGTCCAAGCAGCTCTTCCCGACAGTCAGTTAGTCTCCCAGTACAGTGCTATGGGCATTCTGCAACCATTTCTCCTTCAACCTCTGTTCTATCTCTGTCCATACACTTTTGCTCAGCAAAGAAGGGGTTCATTCAAAACTCTTCCTCCACTGTTAAGAAATGATGAGGTGATATGATCAACAAGAAAACAAAGGCTTGCAGGGTCTTTCCAGTGGTGCTAGTGGTAAAGAACTCATCTGCCAGCACAGGAGTCATAAGAGATGTGGGTTCAATCCCTGGATCTGGAAGATCCCCTGGAAAGGAAATGGCAACCCACTCTAGTACTCTTGCCTGGAGAATCCCAGGGATGGGGGAGCCTGGTGGGCTATAGTCCATAGCGTCACAAAGAATAAACATGATCGAGGCAACTTTGCACACACACACTCACAGTGCTATACTTCAGTCAAGCTCAAACTTACACAGAATTAATCTGCTGTTCCTAAGGATATCTTTATCAATTATTATGCATATGTAAAATAGCCATGCATTTGAAAAATATTCTCACAAACTTGACATTTGAAAGGGAATTCTAAATGTATACCACATTTTAACCACCTTGCAAATAACTTAGTTTTTTTCAGGCCTTTCCTGATCCTTTATGTTTATATCCCATGAACATCACATTGTAAGAGTATTGACATACCGACATTTTAAAGCCTTTTCATTTTAAGCTGTTCCTCTTTGAAGATTTCTCTCCACCACCCCGTCTACTTTATCTTAAGAATGAAAATATCAGAGGGATAAGGGAGCAAATAATATAACTAAAAACAGAGTTAGGTGCTTGTTTGATGAACAGATGGCATTGTTGGGTTATAGAAAGGACAGACCACTGCTATTATAAAATACACAGCCATTTTATAACTCTAGACAGCCCTAAATTTGCTTTCAGTGAGGAATAATCAAGATGGAAAAGAAAAAGGAGAAAAAATATGAGGAATAAAAGTAAAGGAAGATATTATATTACAAAATATAGTGTATGTTTTTTGAGAAAATCATCATTAAACTGAAAGTTGATAGACATGGCAAAGCAAAACAACACATATTTTATCAAGGATTTCTCTATGCCCTTGGGAATGCCATCTACCTTATGACTCATTATAATGCTGTGAAAACTTTTTATGTTTAAAGTATCATTATTATTATTATTATATTTTTATGTGGGTGAATTTATCAGCATAATCATTTTCGGTTAAATCCTATCCTTCAGATTTCTAATAGAAGCTCCATAGAGTAAAGAAATGTAAAAGTTTCAACAAAATTCACACAATGACAATACAGAGCTCCTTTTCCTACAATATGGGTCTTCAGTACTTCTGCTAACAATAACTAACATTTGTGGAATATGACTTTGTGCCAGGCACTGTTCTGAGTACTTAGCATATTAACTCACTTATCTTTCTCAATCCTCATCTGAGCTGGGTACTTCACTTTATGATTGTGTAACACTTTACAGTTAGAGAAATCAAGGTAGAGATGACTCTGGTCTGGAAGGCAGCTGTCTTTCCTTCTGGTTTTAACTTTGCCACAACTTGTAACAAGACCTTGAGCCTTCCAATTTTAGGCTGTCAGCTTCTCCTCTGTGAAATGAGGATATACCATGGCATCATCTCAAAGAACTCTGCTTCCTCCAAAATACTCTGGTTTTGTGCTTCTATATTTTGTTCCTAAAAAGCTGTATTTGAAATTCTTAAAACATCTTTAAAAAAAAAGAAAAAAGAAAATAAGACAATTATATTGAAAGCCTCAGCATCCATCTGAAAGTGTATAACTGTGTTGCCTGCAGAGTTCGTCTTGGGAGTGACCAGTTTATATTTCAAGGAAGAATGAATGAAAAATTATGGTTGAGGGGGGTCACCACTTCAAAAGAAAAATATCTATACATGTAAACTTAGACTAGAGTAAGATGTGAAAAAAAAAAAAACTTCAAGGGTAGGTAAGTGAAGGATGTAAGAGAGGGGAATTGAACACCACAACATATTTTTCCTTTCAGAAGACCATCTGCTGAAGTTCTGAGCATGAGAACAAAGTGGGATTTGAAGGATCTGGAATAAATGAAGTGAAAGAAATGCTGAGAAATCTTTTGAAGGAGCAATTTCCAGACAAGCAAGGGAAGTCACGTGGCTTGCCCTTCTGGTCCCACAAAAGTACGCACGTTCTTGGAGAGAAAGCTCTGTGGAGGGTTCTCTGGCTGAAAGAACGTGATTCAAGGCCCATAATAACAGAGCCCTCAGCAGGGGGAAGGCGGACGGGGAGTGAAAGCATACAGGCTGGAACAGGAGACAGAGTATAGGTTCCATCAGACAAATGAAGAAGGAGCATTTAAATGGTGAAGCTATAGAACATTAAAACTTAAAAAAAAAAACTTTTTATTTTGTATTGGCATATAGCTGATTAGAATATTAAAACCTTTGACACCTTATACATCTTTTACTTCACTTGCTTCCTCTTAGGATACAAACACTGAGGCCCAGGAAAATTGAGGGATTTTACAAAGAAAGATCTTGAAATCAATGCACTGAGGATTAAAAACAGCATGAATTTTAGAAACAAGATGGATGGCAAAATATTTTTTTACTCTCTTAAAATATGGAATGCCAAAAAGGAAAATAAAAATATTTCCCAATGAAAGCACTAAGTGGTAATCCTTGGCTTCTTCAGCAATCTGTTTTAAAGGTTATAGTATTATCAAGTCTTCTAAAACTGCTGATATGCTTTTTTTAGCTAAGAAATTATGAATCAGCTGAATGAACAAACTCATCTTCTGTTTCTACAATGTCTAATTTAGGGTAACATTAATAATAGAAGATGCCCAAAATGCAACAATGAAAGCAACAGAAAATATATTCTTTTAAAACTTGGCCCTTAAACCCCAACAATCCTCCTTATAGGAAAGCAGTTGTGGTACAAGGACCTGAACAGAAGAAAAGGAATAAAAAAATCTACCAATAGTTATTTTTAGCAGTTGTAATTTTAAAATTTTATGTGTTAATCACTGAGAAGGAAAAATAATGGTATGAGTTTTCAGAGTCTTAAAGAGTGTTTTAATCTAGCTGTCAGATCTGTGACCTACTATGGTTCTCCATGCCTCGTGTTTAAAAAAATGGCAAAATGTGCACATCATAAAGTGCTTGGAAGGATTTTTTTTTATGATGAGAAACAGGTTCTGAGCAGTGAGCCAGGCCTCAGGGCCTTTCTCTTGGAGCTGGTATTGAGTACATTGCATAGATCTGAGGGGTAGAGTTACGGCCTCTTTTGTTTCTTCTTCTATCTTGGGTCAGGTTATCACTAACATTTGGGGACTTCCCTGGTGGTCCAGTGGCTAAGATTCATGTTCCCAGTGCAGGAGACCCAGGTTCGATCCCTGGTCATGGAACTAGATCCCACATGCTGCAACTGAGAGTTTGCATGTGGCAATTTAAGATTCCACACACTGCAAACAAGAACCAGCCAAATAAATATTAACAATAAAAGAAAAGGATTATCACTAACGTTCGGTCCCTGACTTTCTAAGAGGAACCAATTCCAGTCTCTCTTTTTTGGCTCCTGATTCTTCGTGTGTGCTTTTGAAATGATTATGAAAAATAATTTTGAGATAATATGACCCTATGTGCTTTAAAGAGGCCAGGAATTGAAGGGTATCATAACAGAAAGGGCCTTCACCTTCTTTTTCTTTCTTTTTTTTTTTTAAAGGAAACTGAATAGCCTATGGGCCTCTGATGTGCAGAATCTTGCGGGCAGCTTGCTTACCTATGCAGTGGGCTACAGGGGGGTAGTGTCAGTGGCTAACACAGGCTTTGCTGAGACACTGCCCTTCACTGCCCTGAGATTCCCCCCGTCAGGCCCAAAGCACGCTAGAGCGGACTGCAACCACCTAACAGCCTGCCTCCAGAAAGGAGATCTTTCCTGGTGGCTGGCTTTGAGGACCCAACTGGCAAGAGGATCATAGGGAAGAGCTTGAGCTGGGATTGGAGCCATTTCAGCAAGTCTGATACCTCTCGGTAAATATCCTTTTAGTGAGTAGTCTGACATGCCAGTTTATATCATCTGTGGCTGGCAGGCAGTTCTTGGGCCCATTTAGACAATAGCTCTCCCAGTCCAGTCAAGTCCTTTCCTACCTGAGAACAGATCCAAACACACTGAGAAGTAGTTCCGTGTTCCCCACTTGTAGAGCTTACTAGGAAATTCAGAATTATTTGGGAACTGTTTTGGAGGGTTTTGAGCTAGCATAGTTAATGATGATTTCACTCTCAAATTAATTTCCTCATCTCTTCCATCACTGCCATCAGCCACCACAATTTCTTCTCTTGATTACTATGACTGCTCTTCATGAGGCTCACTTCCTTGACTTCTCGTCTTCTCTACCATCTAAAGAATCTTCTCAGATCACAAATCTGACCGTGACTCTTCATGCTCACTGCCCTTCACTGCCTACCCCTCATCCTCTGACAAACATTGAAAACCACTAGAATCTGGCTTCCCCTGTCGATCCTCTCCCTTCATCATCTTCCTCTTCTCACCACGCAGGGCTCTAGATAATTCTCACTTGGGCCAGCTTTTCCCCATTCTGATTTTCTGGTGCCCACTGTGAACTCGTTTTTAGGTATGAGGCCCAAAGTTTCCCTTGGGAAGACTTCTCTGATACCCTTCGCCTGGACCAACCTGCTGGATCCTCCACCCCTCCACTTCTGTGTACAGTGGACCTGGCTGTGTACACATCCATCAGCTTCACCAGAGTGTAAGCTCCTAGAGGCCAAGAGCTGGGTCTTATTCTCGGGTCCCCAGTGCCTGGTCCAGGGCTTGACACTTGCAAGAGCTCAGCACATGTCTGGAGCTTGAACAAAGTGTTTCATCAACCCTGAGAACCAGAGGGAGGAGTTGCCTGCCCCTAGGAGGAGGTCTGGCTGATTCTTCCATTTTCCTTTCTTTACTGAGGCCAAGAGGGTGCCAAGACTCCCCAGCCTCCCCTCGGCAGCCAGGGAGAGGGTGAGGAGAGGGGGCCTTTGTCCCTCCTCCAGATGGCTGGAGCTGGGATGCAGCCCAGCAGCTGTGTTTGGGTGGAAGGCGAGAGGACAGATGGCCTGGTGTCTGTTTGCAGACAGCCTGAGAGACCGCAGCCCTGGTACAAGGCACGCTCCGAGGTAGACGCCACAGGACAGTGGTGGAGTGGGGCAGACGCCAGGGCAGACCGCTGTGTTAGCTTTCACTGCTCAGACCCTGGCCGGAGCGACTGCTGGGCAGCAGAAAGAGAAGCCTTTATGCACAAATCCCTTGTGTTTCTGGTGGTAGCTTTTAACATTTCAATCCAAACAAAGACTTTGCTATATGAAAACTCTCTTAATTACTATCATTTAAAAATTGGTTTAACACAANTGGGCAAAGTCTTTAAAAAATAGCCAAATGTTTCTCATATAAAATAAAATGTACTAGGATCATTATTATCCCTGCTATCATTTCCAATAATCTAATTCTTAGTTTATGTCATAATTTGGAAAATGCAGGAATTTTAGGTTAATCTACATAATGCACATTGAGCAGATAAAAAGCACCATTGCCAGTTTGGAAACCAGTATTTTTCTTACACTTTTCAAAATTTTCTGTATTAAGGCACTCAATTTTATAGGGCCATGAATTAGGAAGCTCAATTTACACCTATTTTTACCAATGTGTATAATATATAAATAAATATATTGGGCCTTCTGAGAAAAACTGAAATTCCACTGAAACTCTATTATTTAATATTACAAAATGAATATTGGAGAAATGTAACTTTTTTTTCACCTCTATGACCCACAGCTGACACCTTCCTTTAAGTTTATGTAACTCAGAGACAGAATCAAATAGAAGGAATCATTAGAACATTTGGCTTGTATTTGAAAGATTGCTGATAAATTCAGAAGATTGCTTAACAAAGGTTACTGAGGTCAAGTCCATCTTTTGTCTAATATTATAAATATTCCAAATCTCCTGAATTGTCTCTCACCATCTCATCTGACTGGGAGCTATTTCTAATTTTCTGGTCACCTGTAGAACTCAATGGAGTGAGGCTGGAAGAGGTTTTCACCGCAGGCACAGAGCTTAGATGAGCTCAGAAGCAGAGTTCACATGCTTGAAATTTGTGCAAGGCCAGTCCCTGGGGAACTCGGCTCTCGGTATCTCCTGATATGTAGACCCTTCTTGCCTTGACCTATGGTCATCTTTTCTGTCTATTCTTCTACTTCTTGTGGTGTGCATTCATCTGTCTCCTTATCCACTGATATCAGTTCCATTGTTAATTCTAATTCACTTTTAGGTTATGGAATTTATTCCAGCCCTGATGGCTTCTTCACTATGCCCTAGGGAGAGCTGACAAATTATCCCAGATACTAGAATTATCCCCTTGTGAGGCCTTCAAATGGATCCCTGTTGCTAGAGTTGAAATGGTTTCCTAAAGACAGTTACCCCCTTGCCTGATCTGATAGGATGCCAAATCCTTGAATATATCCTGAGGCTAACTACTTCTTGTGGTGTGCATTCATCTGTCTCCTTATCCACTGATATCAGTTCCATTGTTAATTCTAATTCACTTTTAGGTTATGGAATTTATTCCAGCCCTGATGGCTTCTTCACTATGCCCTAGGGAGAGCTGACAAATTATCCCAGATACTAGAATTATCCCCTTGTGAGGCCTTCAAATGGATCCCTGTTGCTAGAGTTGAAATGGTTTCCTAAAGACAGTTACCCCCTTGCCTGATCTGATAGGATGCCAAATCCTTGAATATATCCTGAGGCTAACTTCCGATATTCAACACACATTTATGGAGAACTGTCTATACTGAGGCCAGTGTTAACACACAGTTTCTCCCTTCAAGGACCTCAAAGTGCACTACAATGGTTCTAAACCTTGACAATGTATCAGTTCAGTTCAGTTCAGTTCAGTCGCTCAGTCGTGTCTGACTCTTTGCGACCCCATGAATCACAGCACGCCAGGCCTCCCTGTCCATCACCAACTCCCGGAGTTCACTCAGACTCACGCCCATCGAGTCAGTGACGCCATCCAGCCGTCTCATCCTAAAATGCAGATTCCTTGACCTGACACTTAGGCATTTTAATCCCATAAAACCAAGGAATCTGTAAAGCGAAGAAGATGAACAGGAAACTGTAAAAGAGAAAGTACTCCAAGTGAATCTGTATTCATCAGATTACAAAGAATCCACTTGTAACGCAGGAAACCTCCTTGCAATGAGAAGGAAGTAACTACCCACTCTAGTATCTTTGCTTAGCAAATCCCAAGGACAGAGGAGCCTGGCGGGCTATGTCCATAGCAAGAGTGGGATACAACATGGCAACTAAACCATCACCAAGATAGCTTATTCATGATAATCGAGGCACTGAAGACTGAAGCAACTCCCAAGTTAGTCTTGAACACTTTCTTGTTTTATTAAGGTGTTCAGTTCAGTTCAGCTGCTCAATCATGTTCAACTGTTTGTGACCCCATGGACTGCAGCACACCAGGCCTTTCTGTCCATCACCAAACTCCCAGAGCTTGTTCAAATTCATGTTCATCGAGTCAGTGATGACATCCAACCATCTCATCCTCTGCCATCCCCTTCTCCTCCTGCCTTCATTCTTTCCCAGCATCAAGGTCTTTTCCAATGAGGCAATTCTTCACATCAGGTGGCCAAATTATTGGAGCTTCAGCTTCAGAATCAATTTTTAAAATGAATATTCAAGACTGATTTCTTTTACGATTGACTGGTTTGATCTCTTTGCAGTCCCAGCGACTCTCAAGTGTATTCCCCAAAACCATGGTTCAAAAGCATCAATTCTTAAGGTATAGATTAGCAAGGTGAAAGTAACAGAACCATGGCTCAATTTCCCACACGTTTTGGTGAGGGCAGGCAGAGCAAAAACCCCAATGACAAAAAACTAACCAAACAGATCACATGGACCACCGCCTTGTCTAACTCAGTGAAACAATGAGCCATGCCATGTAGGGCCACCCCAGACAGACGGCTCATGGTGGAGAGTTCTGACAAAATGTAGTCCACTGGAGAAGGGAATGGCAAACCATTTAAGTATTCTTTCCTTGAGAACCTCACGTCAGTTTAGTTCAGTTACTCAGTCGTGTCCAGGTCTTCGTGACCCCATGGACTACAGTACGCCAGGCTTCCCTGTCCATCACCAACTTCTGGAGATTTATCAAACTCATTCCATTGAGTCAATGATGCCATCCAACAATCTCATCTTCTGCTGTCCCTTTCTCCTCCTGCCTTCAATCATTCCATCATCTGGGTCTTTTCAAATGAGTCAGTTCTTCACAGCAGGTGGCCAAAGTATTGGAGCTCTAGCTTCAGCATCAGTCCTTCCAGTGAATATTCAGGGTTGATTTCTTTTAGGATGGACTGGTTGGATCTGCTTGCAGTCCAAGGGACTCTCAAGAGTCTTCTCCAACACCACAGTTCAAAAGTATCAATTCTTCAGTGCTCAGTTTTCTTTATGGTCCAACTCTCACTTCCATACTTGACTACTGGCAAAGCCACAGCTTTGACTAAATGGAGCTTTGTTGGTAAAATAATGTCTCTGCTTTTTAATATGCTGTCTAAATTGGTCATAACTTTTCTTCCAAGGAGCAAGTGTCTTTCAATTTCATGGCTGCAGTCACCATCTGCAGTGATTTTGGAGCCCCCCCAAAATGAAGTCTGTCACTGTTTCCATTGTTTCCCCATCTATTTGCCATGAAGTGATGGGACCAGATGCCATAATCTTAGTTTTCTGAATGTTGAGTTTTAAGCCAACTTTTTCACTCTCCCCTTTCACTTTCATCAAGAACCTCTTTAGTTCTTTTCTACTTTCTGCCGTAAATGTGGTGTTATCTGCATATCTGTGGTTATTGATATTTCTCCTGGCAATCTTGATTCCAGCACATGAACAGTATGAAAAGGCTGACTCTTAGTGATGGATGTTGAATCAGTGCCACTGGGTAATTAATTATCGACCCCATGTACTCCAGGTAGGACAAAAGGTGTCATAGCTCCAAGGCTTATAAGAAACACATATTTTTGTTTTACCTGAAATAATGGCAGTCTCAAAGGAAATAAAAAAATCTTCAGCACTTTGAAGTATTCTACAGCTGCTTTGGTTTTGAAGTAGGTTCACGCTTTTCTGGTGGTTCAGATTGTAAAGAATCTGCCTGCAGTGCAAGGGACTCAGGTTCAGTCCCTCGGTTGGGAAAGCCCCTGGAGAAGGGAATGGCAATCTACTCCAATATTCTGGCCTGAAGAATTCCATGGACAGAAGAGCCTAGCAGCCTATAGTCCTTGGGGTTGCAAAGAGTCAGACACAACTAAGCAACTTTCTCATGCACATAAGTACAAATATTATTGTTTTTCCTGAAATTCCTAGTTTTCACTTTGAAATTTATATTTTAAAATATACAGTCAGTTCATAAGAGTTTTTAAGGTAAAGACTATCAAAAGGAACATTTATTATGATTTATTGGAGAGGAGAATGTGAATATTTTAAGTAGATACTTTGGGAAGCCTGACTTTTTGTATATGAGCTGATGCAGCTCATATTCACCAGTATCTAGGACAAAATATTTACAGATAGTTTTATTGGGGCTTCCCCTGTGGCTCAGAGGTAAAGAATCTGCCTTCAGTGTAGGAGCTGCAGAAGGCTCAGGTTCCATCTCTGGATTGGGAAGATCCCCTGGAGAAGGGTATGGCAACCCACTCCAGCATTCTTGCCTGGAGAATCTTCATGGACAGAGCAGCCTGGCAGGCTACAGTCCATGGGGTCACAAAGAGTCAGACATGACTGAAGCGACTGAGCACCACAGCAGCAGCAGGCTACTGATATTAAAGCGTAATTGACACATAAATTATATTGGTTTCATGGTTTCAACACAATGATTTGAATTTGTATATGTTGAACACTTTCTTTCCTGGTGTTTAGCATGACCTGAATTTTTCCAGCCTCAGTTGTGACTGTGAACAACTTACTAGGACATTGAGAGGAAGGACACTGGAGAAATTAAAAGCATGATCTCTGGGATCAGTCTGCCACTTTGCCAGCTCAGTGAACTTGGGCATGCTGCTTAACCACGTGCTTCAGTTTCTCATCTGTAACTTGGGTAGTAATTGTCCTTACCTTTTAAGGATTTTGAGATGTTTAAATACAAAAATTCACTGCTGTGTTTATAATATCCAGTACATAACCAACATATACTAAATAAATGCAAGCTATCAATTTTTCTAAGAAAAGCATATTTATCAGATGACTTTTTAAAAATGGGAAGATTATTATTTAAAGCATCAAAGAATTTTGCCCTGTAAGTTTAAAGATTTCTGCATAACTTCCTACCTTATTGATCAGAATAAGTGACTATAGTTTAGCCTCTCCTGAAGGTTCAGGTTAGGGTCCTTTTTATGTCACTGATGACAAAGCCCTGTGATGAAGAGCAGGCCCATAATTCCCTGAAAGATAGGATTGTTTAGCTCATAGGAAAGAGATTCAGATGGCACTGATTTTCGAGAAGGTAATCTTCCTTCATATTCAGTAGACATGTTTTTATTCTCCTAAGGACATTGAATACAACATCCTTTACCTGCTGAAGAATACAAGACAGAGCACTCAAAAAATGTTAGTTAATGCAGCAGTCTTGATTTTTAAAACAATGCAAATACAAGCAGACTTAGATTCTTGAGGAACAAAATAAAGACGCCAATTTCCAGCTGTCATTAAAAGCTCAGGCAATTTTATGTTTATTTTAACTTGAAAATTCTGTGCTATGAGTTTAAGTTGTGGAATTTTTGTCAAATTATTGCAAGCATATTTTGTCTGAAATCTAAGTATTCTGAATCAATACGATTTTAACATTGTTACATGCCAGATACAAAGATATTAACTCTAGGGCAATTAGGTAGTAAGTCAGTGTATCACTCAGAAAAAAACAGCTCACATCAGATATTTCAATAGAGTGAAGTAGCTACAAAGCAGTTAAAAAACTGAAAGCTTAAAAAGAGCAGATGGTGAGACAATTTAGTAATAAGCAAAGCAGGAATCTGCTATCAGTTATTGGAGGAGGTGGAGGAACACAAGCCTTGGATCCAGGGCTTCCAGTGAAAATAAGAACCACAGATGAGGTCTGGCTACTTCCAGAAATATTCCTGAAGCAGAAAAAGAGCTTGGATGAGTCCCCCATGCTCTAATCCTACATGTTTTTCCAATAACTGTCATTGTTTAACTGGTAAGAAAATAATTGATTAATAGAGGATAGATTTGAGAGTAAACAGGCAGTGAGCAAAATGAGAGTACAAGGAAACAGATTACAATATAATAATGATTTTGTCAAGCTCTGTTGCAGGAGAGCCAGGACATGTGTGCTCTGTATGCCCAGAGGCATGTTTTTTGTTATATCCCAAAATTAATACCCCGTGATTACCAGAACAACAGTTTCTTAATTTTCTTTAAGTATGATTGCCATAAAAAAAGCATAATTAAATTAGAATAAAACTTGATTGTATTTATTCAATATCAACTCTATTTAACTTGAAAGCAAAATTAAATGTCACTCAATATTTCAAGTAAAGGTAAATGTAAAAAACAAACGAATTTTATTTGCATTCATAAAGTAAGGATATGTTGATGAATTCAGATTATCTTACATTAATATATTCTAGAACCTTGTTGATAATTAGATATCTCTGTGCCTTCTAATGAAAGTAGATAAGAAGCATCAGTAGGTATTTTTTTCAATCTATTTTCCTCTTACATTCTGTGAATAAGTTAAGAAAAGGGAGGAAAGATCAAAAAGTAATAAAAAATGTTAACAGGGGAGAAAATTTATTGTAGCCCAATTCATTCAGCTTGGTCATTTTCTCCAAGTCGAGCCCCATTTCGTGCATTTTGCTCTAATGCACTCCTAGTAATTCTGACACTGCTGGTATTCCCTGTCAACTGATGGGACCATCAAAGTCAAATTTGAACTGCCAGGTGAATTTACCTCTTATTCATTAGAATTCACTGACGTGTTAGTCACTCAGTCTTGTCCGACTCTTTGTGACACCATGAATTGCAGCCCACCAGGCTCCTCTGGCTTGGGATTTTCCAGGCAAGAGTACTGGAGTGGGTAGCCATTTCCTTCTCCAGGGGATCTTCCTGACCCAGGGATTGAACCCAGGTCTCCTGCACTGCAGGCAGATTCTTCATCGACTGAGCTATGAGGGAAGCCCTCATTAGTAAGACAGTCTTCAGGAATTCAAGGTGCATGCATGCGTTCAAAGTCACTTCAGTACTTCTGACTCTTTGTGATCCTATGGAGAGTAGCCCACCAGACCTTTCTGTCCACGAGATTCTCCAGGCAAGAAAAATGGAGTGGACTGTTTTAGCCTCCTCCAGGGGATCTTCCTGACCCAAGGACTGAACCCAGGTCTCCTGCATTGTAGGCAGATTCTTAATAGAACAAGCCCTCAAGTCTCTTAAATTTCCTGCATTGGCAGGTGGGTGCCTTGTGGTGTGTATGTATGTTAGTCGCTCAGTCATGTCTGATTCTTTGTGACCCCATGCACTGTAACCTGCCAGGCTACTCTGTCCATGGAATTCTCCAGACAAGAATCCTGGATTGGGTTGCCATTCTCCTCTCCAGGGAATCATCCCTACCCAGGGGTTGAACCTAGTTCTGCCTTGCAGGCAGATTCTTTACAGTATGAGCCACCAAAGAAGGCATGAAGATCATAGATTACATTTATATGTGAAAATCTCCATTAAGTATGCAACTCTATACACACAGAAATTGTCATTGTAGTTTATAACTAGAGGAGAAAATATCACAAAATACTAAAAGTGATTCGAATAAGTATCTCTTGAAATATTATGATGAAAATCAAACTTGATGACATCTTTTTTTTTTTTGATGACATCTTTTAACAATAAGATTACACAGCAGATACAGTCCAACCATGCTGTACATCCAAGTAAAGATGGACAGTGACTTCCCATGGGATTTAGAATAATTTCCAAACATTTACTCTAATTTAATCTCTATCTAAATTGGCCCCAGCTACCTTACTAATATTACAACTGAATATCTTCCCCTGGCTCACAGTTTTTAAAGGGTCCTTTATGCTGCTGCTGCTGCTGCTGCTGGTGCTGCTGCTAAGTCGCATCAGTCCTGTCCGACTCTGTGCGACCCCATAGACGGAAACCCACCAGGCTCCTCTGTCCCTGGGATTCTCCAGGCAAGAACACTGGAGTGGGTTGCCATTTCCTTCTCCAATGCATCAAAGTGAAAAGTGAAAGTGAAGTCCCTCAGTCGTGTCAACTCTTAGCGACCCCAAGGACTACAGCCCACCAGGCTCCCCCGTCCGTGGGATTTCCCAGGCAAGAGTACTGGAGTGGAATGCCACTGCCTTCTCCATCTTTTATGCTAGTCTTTCAAAGTATAAGCTCAATTCTGCCTTAACAATTCCTTCTGCCGATAAGGCATTTTCCCTGATCTCCTCATGGGCAGCACCTTCTTGTATTTGAATCATTTCCTCAGAGGTTCTTAGCTGACCTCTTACTCTAAAGTAGCTACTCAGTCAAAGTCCGAGTATATTACCTTGTTTATTCTACAGACCACTACTTCATATTCCATTTTTCAATACTTTACATTTTATTTCATCCAATTAAAAGGGCTTCCCTTGTGGCTCAGCTGGTAAAAATCCACCTGCAATGTGGATGACCTGGGTTCCATCCCTGGGTTGAGAAGATCCCCTGGAGAAGGGAACAGCTACCCACTCCAGTATTCTGTCCTTGAGAATTCCACAGACTGTATCTTCCATGGGATGGCAAAGAGTCGGACACAACTGAGCGACTTTCACTTTCACTTTCATCCAATTAAAAGCAGTCTACATTTGAGTGGAAGCCTTGCCTCTCTTCATGATCTGGCACATAGTAGACAATAGCATATGTGACAGAATAACCAAATCAATGAATGAATCATAAATAAATAACAAAATAAATATTTTTTTAATACAGAAAGCATCATCATATTAAAACCAAGGTCATGGGCTGGAGCTCTATAAGAACCAATTAACATCAGTGGAGTTTCAGTATTGAAAATCAATTCATTAACATAAAAATTCATAATAGTAGTCAAAATTGTACACCTGTGGCAGATTCATGTTGATGTATGGCAAAACCAATACAATATTGTAAAGTTAAAAAATAATAATAATAATAAAAAAATTAAAAAAAAACAAGCCTAAACAAATGAATCTTTCTGTTATCATTTGTACTATACCGAGATGTCTGGAGTAAAATAAAGTGACCATTTCTCAGTAAAAAAAATAGAAAATAAATAAAATCAAAGTACAAGTATAGTATATATAAACTCAAGGATAAATAGACTCGTATCCTCACCATTTAATGAGATTGTATTTCAAAATGGGTGCCATTTTTAGTATTACTTATAAGATAGTATTAATAAAGGCAAAAAATAAAAGATATTATATAGAGAGTTACATGAATGTAAAATAAGTATCACTTATTTAAAATTGTAAAAATGAACAAACATGGAATTCAGTAAAATTATTTTGAGTTTAAATATCCACAAAATATCCTTTTGGGTTAATAAAATATTACCTTTGAAAACAAAATTATAAATATATTTTCACCAAATACATTTGTTATTTTTTCCAAAATTATTTTGGTTTCAATTTTCGGTAGTTACTTCAAGTCCATTTCACCTGTAAAAGTCTTACAGTTAGCTTTGCTTTATGCACATTCATTTATATTCACATGAAACCTCTCTCTCAGGACTTATTTTCTGTTATTTGCCTTTGTCACAGTCGATGTATGAAATAAGCCATTTAACTGGAAAAAGTGTTTAAATTGAATAAGGATGATATTGACAATGAAGTGATTTTGCATGAATATATATTTAAAGTAAAATGACTTTTCCTAAGATTTACAATGAAAACTTTTATGTTAAGACAGCTGAGGTCAATATGCTTGACATCAATGTTAGATTGCAGGATTTATGGTGAATTTTACACTCTATATTTTTGCAGTAAATTCAGACCCTGTTGTATCATTTCTGTCTACTATTTCAACCATGGCTGACATGTATATAATTTTTAACTTAATTTTTATAATAAAAAAAGTTTCTTCCAAAACAATGTTTACAGCCTATCTTTTCCTCATATTCTTTTTTTTTTTTTCTCCAAGGATAGTGGGAAAAAAAGGCTAGAATTCTTTTAGAAGACTACTACTTTTGTTCTGAAGTTTTCCAATAAGAAAAGTTTACATTTTTAGAAATGAAATCATCATCTATAGTGACTTCTCAAATTTAAACAAGTATCTTTTCAAACTAATTAATTGACTAGAACTCCAATTGTGGACATGAAGGGACATAAATTCTATGGGATATTTCCTAAAGCAGAGAAATCCATGAGTGAATAAACTTTATAAATACAGTTTTGTATCTAACATGGAGGGTCAGTCACACTAATCAGTAAACTAAAGATTTTAAGAAATTAAACTGTAATGGTATCTGACCATCTCATGCATAATCCATTTAATTCAGTTTTTATAAACTCACCTTAATACAGATGTCCTTCATACAGCAACCTAATAATTTTAGGAAAATATACTTTGGCACACAATCACTGTGATTTTTTTTTCTAAATTAATTTATGCTTACTTATGTTAAAGTGCTTTTGCATTAGGTTTATTTTATGTCTATATTTATTACAATCTATTGTTTTTCCAGTGGTCGTGTATGGCTGTGAGAGCTGGACTGTGAAGAAAACCGAGAACTGAAGAATTGATGCTTTTGACTTGTGGTATTGGAGAAGACTCTTGAGAGTCCCTTGGACTGCAAGGAGACCCAACCAGTTCATACTAAAGGAGATCCGTCCTAGGTGTTCTTTGAAAGGAATGATGCTAAAGCTGAAACTCCAGTTCTTTGGCCACCTCATGCATAGAGTTGACTATTGGAAAAGACTCCGATGCTGGGAGGGATTGCGGGCAGGAGGAGAAGGGAACGACAGAGGATGAGATGGCTGGATGGCATCACCGACTCGATGGACATGAGTTTAAGTGAACTCCAGGAGTTGGTGATGGACAGGGAGGCCTGGAGTGCTGTGATTCATGGCGTCGCAAAGAGCTGGACACGACTGAAGGATTGACTGAACTGAACTGACTGATTGTTCCTCTAGTCACTCTAGATAAATGTACATGGGTATCTATTTATTAGAATACATGTCCCTCTGTCAGATAAGATTTTTATCAATGTCAGCACACACATGGTATGCACACGTGTTATAAAAATAAACAAACTATGATTTCTGTGATGCCAAGTCAAAATTAGACTGTGATTGTATGGCCCATCTTTGAATAATCTTTGACTTCAATTGACAGTAAGTGAGAAGAAAACTCACCACTCTCTTTCTACTTTGGACAAGAATAGAAAAGAAAGTTGAGTTTCCAGGATAAAGGACAGTAAGTCTATCAATTATGATTCTAATACTTGCAATTCTCTCAGTTATTAGATTTGGACAATTTAGGAGCATATACATATTAGAAGGGTGCTGATTTGTTAGAATAGCTGGTATTGGCATCAGGATAAAATTTTAACAAAGCATAGCTGTGAATATTCTGTATAGAAATCAATGATATTATACATGTTTCATTGCCATTCTCCCAAATTATCCCACCCTCTCCTTCTCCCACAGAGTCCAAAAGACTGTTCTATACATCTGAGTCTCTTTTGCTGTCTCGCATACAGGGTTATCGTTACTATCTTTCTAAATTCCATATATATGTGTTAGTATACTGTATTGGTGTTTTTCTTTCTGGCTTACTTCACTCTGTATAATTGGCTCCAGTCTCATCCACCTCATTAGAACGGATTCAAATGTATTCTTTTTAATGGCTGAGTAACACTCCATTGTGTATATGTACCACAGCTGGAGGAAGGTGGGAGGGGGGTTCAGGATGGGGAACACCTGTATACCCGTGGCAGATTCATGTTGATGTATGGCAAAACCAATACAATATTGTAAAGTAATTAGCTTCCAATTAAAATAAATAAAATTTTTTTTAAAGGAAGAAATCAATGAGATGAGTGAGAGAATGTTGGAGACAGAAACCTATGCCCAAATAATCTGATAGGCTTAAGTGGAGAAATGGAATAAGAGGCAGAGGGATGAACACCTTAGGGACAGGAAGTGAGGAGGAGAAGTGATGAAAGCTGCTCCTTCTGAAATGCAGACAGATTCAAGAGAAAGAGTGAGATTCCCTGGGACAGAGATACGATGCTCAAAATGCGATCAAAATATTCTCCCCACTCGACCCCTCCACAAAGACACACAACCCAAAACAAACCAGTACTCTAAAATAAATATTTATATTATTTACCTAAATAATAAGCAAGTGTTGAATGAATACACATTGTTTTTAAAGATGCTAACTAACCCACTTCAGAAAAGTGTGAGTATGCTAATTCGCTTCAGTAGTGCCTAATTCTTTGCGACCCCATGGACTGTAGTCCCCAGGCTCCTCTATCCATAGGATTTCCCAGGCAAGAATATTGGAGTGGGTTGCCATGCACTCCTCTGCCGGGGTCCAGCCTCGGTGGATCCAGGGATATTCAAAGGTGGAAAGGAGTGGGCGGATAGGAAAGGATAGGATAGGATAGGGCAGGATAGCTCAGGACAGGATAGAATAGTAGGAAATTAATAGAAAAATAGGAGGCTGAATAACTTGGTTTACGGGGAAAGCCAATAAAATCTCAAGACAAGAGATTTGCACCATCTACGTAGGCCACTGGCATCCGCTTGAATCTCTAAAGGGGCCCCACCATGGGTCCCTTTTCTTGCAGAACTTAGGGCCAGCGTAAGTAAGTAGACGTGGTGAGCCTCCCGCTCCAGATGGGAATTCAGCCTGGAGTTGAAGTACAAGAGGACAGAGAGAGACATGGGGGGAGACAGATCTCTCTAAAGAAGGAGTTAGAGCGAGCCATCTGAGAAACTGGTCTGAGAAGCTGGTCCGGAAAAACTGCTCTGAGAAACTGTCTCTGAGAAAACTGGTCCAAACTGCTCCGAGAAAACTGCTCCCAAAACTGGCCCCAACTTTATTATTCACATGTCCTTTTTATACAATGAAGATCAAATGGGTTTCACAAATTTTGGCAATGACAGCAGCCCTGACTCTTATCGAGAGCAGGCTTATTCTTTGCATACCTAATTGTATACACGTCTTAGGTAATTTACATCATCTTCTGCCCAAAAGGCCAATTCAACAATTTACAACACTTTTCTGATGTGTTATTTTTTCCAAGATCTGGCGCCATTCTCCGGAGGCACTAAACAAAGTTGCATTCTTACATAGCAAGGACACAGCAAGCAAGAGGGAGTACAATGATTTATAAATGAAAGCAATTAACTCAAAAGCCTAGTGTTGCTAACATCAAAAAACTACTACATATCTTTTTTAAATGTTGTTTGTAAATTCCCTGGTGGCTCAGAGGTTAAAGCGTCTGCCTCCAATGTGGGAGACCCGGGTTCAATCCTTGGGTCGGGAAGATCCCCTGGAGAAGGAAATGGCAACCCACTCCAGTATTCTTGCCTGGAGAATCCCATGGACTGAGGAGCCTGGTGGGCTGCAGTCCACGGGGTCACAAAGAGTCAGACACGACTGAGTGACTTTACTTACTTACTTACTTACTTACTTACTTTGTAAAGCTGAAACTTCCATGGACAAATAAGGAGGTCTGGCAGCAATTGTTGAGGCAACAGCGAAAATCTTATTACTGATAGGACTTTGGCTCTTAGAAAAAGTTTGTAAATTTAAAACACTTCAAAGCCTTTTTGGCCCTCACAGTTGGGGGGTTGTGAGCAATTCACAAGCTTGCAAAAGGTCAGGGGAACCTGTTTTGGCAGGCTACAGCATTATCAAAGGGGGGTTGGGCTGAAACACTCCTTTCAAATGCAGGAAGCTAAAGCTTTGAATTAACTCTTTCCGAGAAACTGGCAGAGAATAGTGGGGAAACAAACAAATACAGACAAATTCTTCTTTTGGGGGTACGTACTCAGGAAAAACCAAGGAGAAATCCGATGACTCAAATTGCCCTGCCATCTGAGTCTACCACGTGACCCTGTCATGGGTGGGATTTCTCACGCTGGCCCCCGACACTCCTCCAGGGGATCTTCCCAACCCAGGGATCGAACCTGCGTTCCTTTTGTCCAGAATTGGCAACTGGGTTCTTTACCACTACTGCCACCTGGGAAGCCCTGACAAATACAGATTGTAAACACGAAAATAAACCTGTAAAAGATTGTTGCCCTTACTGATTCTCTAGTAACTATAACGTTTTCCTTGAATTCTAAGAAAAATAATTGATTCTTCATTTATTTTTTATGGTAAATATAAACCCAGTAAGCTAAACTTACTTTTAATGTCTTATAGATGTTGAATCAAAAGAAAAGGAAAAAATACTCACTGGTATGATATTATGGGAGGGGTGGGGAACAAGACTGTGAATCTACTGAAGGTAAGATAGAATATTGCATAAAGCTAACAAAACGTTGAACTTGAATGGAACAAATAAAATATTAAATATACTGATTATAGAATTTTTGTTTAGTTATGTGAATAAGAGTAAGATTTCATTTGCTTTATTTGAGTAAGTATAAACTAAGTCACCCAAAACTCAAGCTTTATAAGGTTTTATGAATTCCAAGGATAACCACTTCACAATTTTGTCAAAATCAATTCAGTTCAGTTACTCAGTTGTGTTTGACACTTCACAACGCCATGGACTGCAGCACGCCAGGCCTCCCTGTCTATTTGTCAACTCCCAGAGTTTACTCAAATTCGTGTCCATTGAGTTGGTGGTGCCATCCAACCATCTCATCCTCTGTCATCCCCTTCTCCTGCCTTCAATCTTTCCCAACATCAGGGACTTTTCGAGCGGGTAAGTTCTTCACATCAGCTGCCAAAGTACTGGAGTTTCAGCTTCAGCATCAGTCCTTCCAATGAATATTCAGGACCGATTTCCTTGAGGATGGACTCGTTGGAACTCCGTGCAGTCCAAGGGATTCTTAAGAGTCTTCTCCAACACCACAGTTCAAAAGCATCAATTCTTTGGCACTCAGCTTTCTTTATAGTCTAACTCTCACATCCATACATGACTACTGGAAAAACCATAGCCTTGACTAGATGGACCTTTGTTGGAAAAGTAATAGCTCTGCTTTTTAATATGCTGTCTTGTTTGGTCATAACTTTTCTTCCAAGGAGTAAGCATCTTTTAATTTCATGGCTGCAATCACCATCTGCAGTGATTTTTGGAGCCCCCCCCCCAAAATAAGGTCTGTCACTGTTTCCTCTCTTTCCCATCTATTTGCCATGAAGTGATGGGACCAGATGCCATGATCTTAGTTTTCTGAATGTTGAGTTTTAAGCCAACTTTTTCACTCTCCTCTTTCACTTTCATCAAGAAGCTCTTTTAGTTCTTCTTCACTTTCTGCCATAAGTGTGGTGCCATCTGCATATCTGAGGTTATTGATATTTCTCTTGGCAGTCTTGATTTCAGTTTGTGCTTCATCCAGCCCAACGTTTCTCATGGTGTACTCTACATTTAAGTTAAGTAAGCAGGGTGACAATATATAGCCTTGATACACTCCTTTCCTTATTTTGAACGAGTCTGTTGTTTCACATCCAGTTCTTCCTGACCTGCATACAGATTTCTCAAGAGGCAAGTCAGCTGGTCTGGTATTTATTTGTCAAATAAAATAAGACAGTTTCACTGGTAGAATGTTAAATGAAATAATCATCATCATGAATAGCTATGTCTCCTCCCAAATATAAAACCACATTAAAATTTAGCATCACTTTACCTTACTAAGCATTTGACTTTGACATTCATTTATTTAATAACAATTTTTATTGTGGAGTTCTTAAACTTCCCCTCTTAGTTATTCATGATATGTGATTACATACTATTTGACTTTAATAGATTCAATAAATATATCTAACTTTAGCTGCTAATAATTCCTGCTTGATTGAGATTCTTTTAAATTGTTTCTGTCTTCTATTAAAAAGTTATCAATATTGAAGAAGTGACTTTCCACAAATATATGCTGTACTTTTTTTCATATAAAAGCACCATTGATCATATAAACTTAGAGGATCAGTCAAAACAGATTGGACAAGGAAAATGCTTCATGGGATTTCACCAGGGGATAGGAGATTCTGAACCAATAATTACTTATGAAAATATTTAAGTGTTATTTTTATAGTTTCCTTTTAAATATTACTCATTAATTCATACTTAACATTCTTAACTTCCTATCAGTGTTTAACACAATGTCTGTGTCTTACTATTGAATAACTTTGGTTTTTATTCTTGTGCAGAACAAAATTATTATTTCAGGTTAGATTGCAATGTCAGGACATTAATGTTGAACAATACATATGGCACTGAAAAAAGCTGATGGCTAAATCTGAATATTTAAAAGATGCATTTTAGAGATTTATTAATTTCTTTACATATACTCTTCTTATTCTAACAATGTAATGAAAGAAATATTAATAATTAATAAACATGATATTTCCAATCACTATACAACATTCCCAATTTTACTATATCAGAAAATAGTCCCGGAAATGTAAGAGGTTTGTGTTAGATTCGGGAAAGATTCACTTTGAGAAAAAGAAATTATTCAAAGTCCAAAGTGGAGATTTGGTGGGGCAGTAAATGTTAACATCAGGAAGGATAAACACTATCTATCTTACAGTGTCTTTGTAATAAGAAAAAGTCCTAGATATGACTTTGAATAGTCATTCTTATGTTCTTATTTCAATAGTTTACAAATCTAATTTTCCCTACTGGTTACTTTTGCTAAACTCAATTCCTGTAAGATAAGTAATGAAATAAAGTATAAAGCTACTACAATAATATAACTGCTCAGGGAATGTCTATAGGAGACCACCTCAGTCGCCTCAATCACAAGCAATGATTGCTCTTATTTCACCTTCATGCTATTTGTTTTTTGCCAGATGTTTTCCTCAGTCCAGCTTATGTCACTTTGGTGTACACTGACCTAAGGGACATATCGCTGATGTTATAACGAGAGGCCTTTATTTAGTTTATGGGATTTACTAAGTGATAAATATACCTGGAGTTCTAAATATGACCTAGAATGTTTCATGCGTGCATGCTAAGTTGCTTCAGTCGTGTCTGACTCTGTGCAACCCCATGAACTGTAGCCCACCAGCCTCCTTGGTCCATGGGCTTCTCCAGGTAAAAATACTGGAGTGGGTTGCTATTTCCCATTTCAGGGACCTTCCTGACCCACGGATCAAACCCCTGTCTCATGTCTCCTGCATTGGCAGGCAGGTTTTTTCCACTAGTGTCACCTGGGAAGCCCAGAATGTTTTGGTATTTCTTATTTGTTTAGTAACAGACATTAAGAAGTATATTTTAAATAGAAAAAAAAAGCATTTCTGTATAAATACATGCATGACTATGGTACAAAAGGACTGTAAAAAAACAGGCTTGCAACAAAAGTGAAAACAAAGGTTTGGAGAGTACTGAGGAGAAGACTGGTTTATTCTGATCGAAGACAAGGGCAGTATGAAGTATGAAAGTCGCTCAGTTGTGTCTGAGTCCTTGTGACACCATGGGCTATACATTCCAAGGAATTCTCCAGGCCAGAATACTGGAGTGGGTAGCCTTTCTCTTCTCCAGGGGATCTTCCCAACCCAGGGATCAAACCCAGGTCTCCTGCATTGCGGGTAAATTCTTTACCAGCTGAGCTACAAGGGAAGCCCTTCACTCCAAATGGATAAATTTAAGCTAGCTTTAGAAGACAAGTCAGATTTTGACAGATGAAAATGGGTGGAAAAGCCTACTAGATATTCTGATATTTAAAATAATTGACAGTGCAACATTTTTGGCAGCTTTTCTTTATTAATACTTTTTCCTTGAGCTCTAGGCAGACATTCAGCAATTAATCTTGTGGAGTTACAGTGAAATAGGCGAGTGTGATTGGAATCATGAAAGCTCTGTGTGAGGATAAAAGATAAAAAAAGACAGAAATGACAAGTCTAAGATCATAAAAGCAATCACTCATCAGAGATTAGAATTACTGAATTTTACACTTTACTGTGTCCAATAGTAGATGTCACTGTTGTTCTTCTATTTCCTTGCCATGATGGTGTCTCAGGAAAAAAAAAAAAAAACTATAGGATTTTTGTCCTTTATCAAGTATACTACAGTCTAATAAAATACTCTGTTTCTCTGAGGGAATCAAAATACTATTTTAATAATGTTCATTTATTATTATATTATTAATGAAAAATGCATTCTTGGTAAAAGTCAAAATATCAGGCATTTGTTAAAGTCAGGACAATATTTCTAGAATTAGTTAAGCCATAAATTATATATATATGTATGCAAAGCATGCATTTTTTAAAATTCACTGTTAGTAAAGGATCAAAATACAATACACATTTTAAAAAAAGAACTTGAAAGAAAGCTCCTCTTTTGGAAAATTGTAAGAAAAAGACATAATATAAAGAGCAAGTAAAGATAGTGCTTCACATTTGGGCTACATAGTCATTGTAAAGGTATGCATATATTTATAACAACTTGGAATAAAAGACACTTCATTACTCTGTAAGTTATAATAAGTAATTATCATCTTTTCATTATTTCCATCCCTAGGAAAGCCTGTCATAAGTCCAGGTCAAGAAGCTGAACTTCACTTAAAAGTAGAAATATCACAGATTAACTAAAAATATGATTCATAAATTTTAAACAAGATCATGTAGATAAGAAGAGATGTATAGTAGAGGTTTCAGAGTCACAGAAAATTTTAGTTAAGGAAGTAAAAATAGTTATGGTGAAAGGTCATGGACTAAATCCAGAAATCATTAATATAAAATCAGAAAGTGTCTTTATTGGCTACAGTCCAAAATGGACTGTCCAAGTTCCCATATTCAGAACCAAGAATAGAAAGCAGAAAGTAAATGTTAAATAGGTAATACTGATTGTTATAATGGAGGGTTAAAGGGTAGTAACTAGTTGTTGTAAGTAAAACATTCTAATTTAGTAAATTCAGAGAGACATCCATTGTCAGAAGAACTTTGTAAAGAAACCAACGAATGAAGCAGAGAAGAACTTCAGAATAGTCCTTACTTGCTAACACAAGAGTGAAGTGATTTGGGATCACAACTGAAGTTTGAGTAAGTGTAGTAAGAATCCATTTGACATTGGTGTGTGTAATGCCCATCCTGATTGTCAAAAATCTTGTTTTATCATTTTAAAATTTTTAAAATTCACATTTAAAAGACATGCAAAGACTGCCATTTTGAGGTAGACCTATAGAATATTATAGAATGGATTTTTGCAATGAATAAAGAATGAGATTATAATCAGGGACAGGAGTGAAGAAGAATCTGGATCTTGTATAAGCTGTGAATTTGATCTCTGTGCTCTGTCCCATCACTCTTGTGTATAACTCAACAGAAGTGCATATATTTGTTCAACAAAAAATATATTTAAAATGTTCAAGCATAACAAATTGTAAAAATCTAAAACTGGAACCACCGCAGTTTATCTAATGTTCAGTAGAATGGCTATATTGTGAAGTATTCACCAATGGGACATTTTTCCAATCATACTTTGTGGTTGCAAAGTATGAAAATGTGCACAAGGAAACATACTAGCAAGTTCAAAGCATCATTTTTATCATAGGACCAACAGGAACCAAACAAGATGTCCACAATAATAAAATGGAAAAGTTGTAGAATGTCTGTATAATAAAATATTATATAACCACAATTATGAACAGACCAAAGCTATAGGAAACAACCCAATGAATTGTAAAAGCCTTACTACTACTAATTCGCTTCAGTCGTGTCCGACTCTGTGCGACCCCATAAACAGCAGCCCACCAGGCCCCCCAACCCTGGGATTCTCTAGGCAAGAACACTGGAGTGGGTTGCCATTTCCTTCTCCAATGCATGAAAGTGAAAATTGAAAGTGAGGTCGCTCAATCGTGTCCGACTTTTCACAATCCCATGGACTGCAGCCTACCAGCTCCTCTGTCCATGGGATTTTCCAGACAAGAGTATTGGAGTGGGGTGCAATCGCCTCCTCCAGTAAAAGCCTTAAGGTTTAGTAAAAAATTAAATACTTTATGTTTCCACTTGCATAATTCTATAATAGTTAAAATGGAACCCTATTATAAAATATAGAGAAAAACAAGGAAGTGGTTTCTTTAAAAGTCAAATAGTACTTGTGAAAAATACTTAGGTATATAACCCCAAAATTTAACATATGATCATGAAAAAGAAAACACCACTTCAACTAGTATATAAATAACAGTATCTGTATTCATGCCAAAAATAACTACAGACAATGGTAAGGTTTCTAGTAGGCAGAGTTCTAGTGGAAAGAGAATCCCGGCATAGTGACAAGCCATGTTCTAGGATACTTTACAGGTTTCTAGTTCAGTATGGAAAGAGTTCTTTGTGCATGCATGCTAAGTCTCTTCAGTTGTGTCCAACTCATTGACATCCTATGAACTGTAGCCCTCCAGGCTCCTCTGGCCATGGGATTCTTCAAGGCAAGAATACTGGAGTGGGTTGCCATGCCCTCCCCAGGGAATATTCCCTACCCAGGGATCGAGCCCAGGTCTCCCACATTGTAGGTAGATTCTTTACAGAATAAGCCACAAAGTCTCTTAAATCTCCTATATTGGAAGGCAGGCTCCTTACCACTAGCTGGGAAGCTGTCTTTAACTGAACAAGAGGAAATCAATTATTGCATTTCTACCCTTAAATCTTGGGCTTTCACAGTCTCTTGATTTGAAATCTGTAGTCCTTTGACTGTATCAATTGATTTTTTGAAGACAATTCAATACAACTGAAGACCTTCAAATTCTTAGGAATTCTGGGCCTTTTAGTTTTTGGTTTTTACTTTAACGTGGAGTCTGTGAGTGCACGCTTCCTGGATGGCACCAGAGGTAAAGGACCTGCCTGCCAACGCAGAAGCAGGTTCATTCCCTGGGTCAGAAAGATCCCCTGGAGAAGGAAATGGCAGCCCACTCCAGTTTTCTTCTTGAAGAATCCCATGGACAGAGGAGCCTGGCAGGCTACAATCCATAGGGCTGCAAACAGTCCAACACCAAGAAAGCAACTTAGCATGAATGCATCCTATTAAATGACCACAGCATACATTTTAGTTTTAATGTTAAATTTCTATTTTTATACCTATATATTCATGTATTTAATTTTCTTTTTTGAAATTAACATGGTAAATTTGATCAGTGACAAGTCAAGGTAGGTAAAATTTATAATTTTCACAAGTGGTAACGAGAGAAACGATGATTTTATATTTTTGTTAAATAACTTAAAATAATAAGCCATGATGATTCACGAGAGAATTTTTTTTCCTATTCTAAGGATTTTTTAAAGCAAGATAATGCTTGAATATGATTTCTGAAATATGGGGAGGATATCAAAAAAGAATGAAAATCAGACATACAGTGATTTTTAAACATCATTCAGAACCTACAGCTCATACGCAGTGCCTGCAGTAAGACTGACTGGCAACATTGCTCTTCATTTAAAGGTCACTCTCAATCATATGCAGTTTCATGCAAATCTTTGCTCCACTCTTAGTTTTATCTCTCCAGAAGCAAATGACTGTACTTTTTCTTTGCTAATTAGTCAGAGAGAGAAAGTTAGCTCCCGTTTATTTTTGGAATATGTCATTTTATGCCAGATGCTTCTTGAGATTTGTACCACAAACAGCTGAAATTTAATTAGAACATTCATTCTTTAGATTGTGTCACTGTGATTTGCCCCCTTGTTCATTTCATATGCTATGTATCTGACACATGAAAAGGAAAAAATTCATTTTGGTAGTGCAAATACAACTCTGTTGCCACTTAGAGGTGTGGGATAGAAGACACCAGGGAGATAATTGGCTGAACAAATGCTTCCCTTTAGAGGGTAAACAGTCAGACTGTAGAACTGAAGTGTCAGCTCACCAGACATTAAATTTTCTTACAGTTAGCTGGTGATTACAGCATATGTAGTCATGATTCATTACAACATGGCAGTCTTAGGGAAATTGTCTTCATGTTCATATCGCTCAGTGACTTGAATGTAATTGCTACAGAAGAAAGTAACAACACAAAATAGTCTTTGAATAATTAAGAAAATCTTAATATTTCACATCCCAGAAGCAGCTTGTTTTATGACCAAGATCCTTTGGAATCTATTTAATGATGTTTCAAGTCCCTGCAGCCTTGGGAAGTTTGATCACAATTGAAACCATAAAGGTATGGAAAAAACTGCCATTGTTAAACTTGACCCAGTGGAAATAGTCATATGATGTAATGTGTCCCTAGATTGTCTGCCTGCCCCCCTACAACCTCAGTAATCACCTATCTAGATAAAGGCTCTTACCTTCACAGCTGAATGAAAGATTTAGGAGAGCCAGCTAGAAGCAAATGGTCTACTTATAGTCGCTTGGATTGGAGGAAGCCAGGCAAAAGAGAGTTAGTCCCAAGGTTACTGAAATTGACTTTTACGAAGTAGCCATAGAAGCAAAACACTGAGATGATTTGTTATCAGAACCAAAAACTGTTGAAAATGTTTAGAAGGGTCATACCTCTGAAATGACAATGAGAAAACTTGTTTTAAGTAGCTATACAAAAGCTACCCCATCTCATTGTCTTGGGGGGGATTATGTGTCACATTAAATGGAATATCTTGGACCACTCTGGGTATTTGATTTATGAGACTATCATGTGCTGGAATAATTGGGAAAATCTCAAGAATATATGGAGGCTCTGGGTAAAACAAATAAAGGAATTCTTCCCTCCTAAGTTATGAACATTAAACTGAACATTCATCATTGTGGGCATCTGCAGATAAATTTCTGAATCACAGAACTACTGCTGTCCTAGCAGGCCTGTTGCCATGTGGAATGGGGAATTTTGTTTCCATTAGAGTGAAATTCAAAGAATCCCAGGAATTTTGAGGATTACAAGATTTGAGAAATACAACTATATGAGGATACACCTGTTACCTTCTTCTTACACCTGAAGGAAGCAGTATTAATATTAAAATCAAAGAAGGCACCAACTGAGAACAGCATGATGTTTTCATTGCATGGTAGAATGACCTTCAGAGTACATTTCTGAAGAGATGCTATTAAATTGAAATATTAGCTTCTGGGATTACAAAATGATGCAAATTTTCATTTTATTTTTTACATATTCTTTTTACTTTTCTAAGTATTAAATTGCAAAATTGCAATATAAATGTACAGATAAATATACTATCACTGGTGTTATATTTTTGTAAAGGCATTATGCTTATACTTTTACATTAATAGATATAGAAGATCAAATTTATATATAATTTAATTTATAAATTATAAACTTATTTTATACTTATACAATTTCATTTACAGAGGATGAGATGGTTGGATGGCATCACTGACTCGATGGAGAAGAGTTTGAGCAAGCTCTGAGAGTTGGTGATAGACAGAGAAGCCTGGCATGCTGCAGTCCATGGGGTCACAAAGAGTTAGACACGACTGAGCAACTAAACTGACTGGACTGAAGATCAAATATAAAGAAGTACCTGAATATTTGTTTTAACTTCTTAAATGAAACTCTGAATTATATTACCCATACTTCTTCAGTTTTAATGACCTCGTTCAAAGAATCTGTGCAAATTATTCCTGCAAGTCTTTTGATCAGTTCAGTTTAGTTGCTTAGTCATGTCCGACTCTTTGTGACCCCATGGATTGCAGCACGCCAGGCTTCCCTGACCTCACCATCTCCTGCTCAAACTCATGTCCATTGAGTTAGTAATGCCATCCAGCCAGCTCATCCTCTGTCATCCCCTTCTCCTCCCAACTTCAATCTTTCCCAGCATCAGGGTCCTTTCCAATAAGTCAGTTCTTTGCATCAGGTGGCCAAAATATTGGCGTTTCAACTTCAGCATCAGTCCTTTCAATGAATATTCAAGACTGATTTCCTTTAGGATGGACTGTTTTGATCTCCTTACACTCCAAGGGACTCTCAAAAGTCTTTTCCAACACCACAATTCAAAAGCATCAATTCCTCTGGCACTCACATCTATACAAGACTACTGAAAAAACCAAGCTTTGACTAGATGGCAAAGTAATGTCTTTGTTGGCAAAATAATGTCTCTGCTTTTTAATATACTGTCTAGGTTGGTCATAGCTTTTCTTCCAAGGATCAAGCATCTTTGAATTTCATGGCTACAGTCTCCATTGTTTTCCCATCTATTTGCCACGAAGTGATGAGGCCAGATGCCATGATCTTAGCTTTTTGAATGTTGAATTTTAAGCCAACTTTTTTGCTCTCTCTCCTCTTTCACTTTCATCAAGAGCTCTGTAGTTCTTCATTTTCTGCCCTAAGGGTGGTGTCATATTGATAACCTGAGGTTATTGATATTTCTCCCAACAATCTTGATTCTATCTTGTGCTTCATCCAGCCTGGCATTTCACATGATATACTCCTCATGTAAGTTAAATAAGCAGGGTGACAGTATACAACCTTTATGTACTCCTTTCTCTATTTGGAATCAGTCTGATGTTTCATGTCCGGTTCTATTCAATGAAATGTTTACATTTAAATGCAGTATTTTGCACTTACTATCTTCTTTTTGCTTTGAGAAAAAATTAAGCCATATTGAGGTCTTGGAATATATTAGCATAAAAAGTAAACAAAAAGTACCATTTATCTTTACATATAATATTTAAAAACTTTAAACCAAGCAAAAAACATAATTTTTTCAAAGAGTGGAAATTTCTGTTGATAATTTTGTTTGGGTAATTGCAAAGGCATATCATTTTTTTATTATCAATTTTAAAAATGGACAGTACTAAATTTAGGTAAATATTTGTTGATTGTGTCTTAAGCTTTGTGAGAACTATACCACATTTATAAGGATGCTTCCATTTTTGTAAATGCATGAATAATTTCTATAGCATATTCAGCTATAACTGTAAGTTATACCAGGGATCAAACCTGGATCTCCCACATTGTGGGCAGACGCTTTGCTGTCTGAGCCACCAGGGAATCCCAGCTGTAAGCTAAAGGAAATGAAATTATAAAAAGGTATGATTACATTAATAAAGTCAATCAAACATATAAAGTCTATATCACTTCTATAATTGATGATAGCATTAATATTACTTTTATTTAAATACTTTCATAGCTAACTTTATAGAATACAAATTCTATGAGCAATTTATTTTTTTAATCTTTCATTTAAATAGTAGAAGGCAATTCATGAAAAATCATGGATCAAGATTTATTTCCACAAATAATTTCACAATATGTCTTGTGGATGGTACCTATGTGACCTGATCACTTTCATTTCTATTACTATATCCTATACTGTGAGAGCTAGAAGAGAGAGAGGAAGCTAAGTCCTCAGAAGAGAGCTGAGTCCTCAAAGAATGTAGCAATTTATTTTAACAGAATTAACCACTATGCCATGAAAAGCAACTATTTAATTTTAAAGTTTTTTTTTTGGTTAGTTTCCCCCAAAATCTAATGAGGAAATTTGACACTATCACATGATTCAATATAAGGTGACCTATATGTCCCCAGCAACGTCTTCATCTCATGATACTCCAGCACTGGCAGCTTTAGCACCTACCATTTGATCAGGAAGGGCTTCCCAGGTGCTGCAGTGGAAAGAATCCGCCTGCCAATGCAGGAGACTCAAAAGATGTGGGTTCAATCTCTGGGTCAGGAAGATGTTGAATTAACCACTATGCCATGAAAAGCAACTATTTAATTTTAAAGTTTTTCTTTTGGTTAGTTTCCCCCAAAATCTAATAAGGAAATTTGACACTATCACATGATTCAATATAAGGTGACCTATATGTCCCCAGCAACGTCTTCATCTCATGATACTCCAGCACTGGCAGCTTTAGCACCTACCATTTGATCAGGAAGGGCTTCCCAGGTGCTGTAGTGGAAAGAATCCGCCTGCCAATGCAGGAGACTCAAAAGATGTGGGTTCAATCTCTGGGTCAGGAAGATCTGCCACAGGATGAAATGGCTTGCCCATTCCAGTATTCTCGCCTGAAAAATTCCATGGACAAAGGAGCCTGATGGGCTACAGTTCTCGAGGTCACAAAGAGTCGGACATAATCAGCATGCATAAATTTAATCAGAGCTTCTTATCCCAAGTGTTACCTGGATGGTTTTAATAAAAGTTGAGGAACAGCAGCTACAATGTCATAGTAAAAAAATGTCTATGTTTGCTGAAG
>SJXQ01004080.1:324718-400040 GCA_006408695.1 Aepyceros melampus | reverse complement strand
CAAAGGCTTTGGCATAGTCAATAAAGCAGAAATAGATGTTTTTCTGGAACTCTCTTGCTTTTTCCATGATCCAGCAGATGTTGGCAATTTGATCTCTGGTTCCTCTGCCTTGTTCCTTTACCTGCTGGGTATTCCTCTGTCTCTTCATCTTGTTTATATTGCTGTGTTTGGGGTGACCTTTCTATATTCTGGAAGTTTGTGGAGTTCTCTTTATTGTGAAGTTTCCTTGCTGCGGGTGGGGTTGTATGGGTGGTTTGTCAAGGTTTTCTGGTTAGGGAAGCTTGTGTCAGTGTTCTGATGGGTGGAGCTGGATTTCTTCTCTCTGGAGTGCAATGAAGCGTCCAGTAATGAGTTATGAGATGTCAGTGGATTTGGAATGACTTTGGGCAGCCTGTATATTGAAGCTCAGGGCTGTGTTCCTGTGTTGCTGGAGAATTTGCATGGTATGTCTGGCTCTGGAACTTGTTTGAGTTCTCTTTATTGTGAAGTTTCCTTGCTGCGGGTGGGGTTGTATGGGTGGTTTGTCAAGGTTTTCTGGTTAGGGAAGCTTGTGTCAGTGTTCTGATGGGTGGAGCTGGATTTCTTCTCTCTGGAGTGCAATGAAGCGTCCAGTAATGAGTTATGAGATGTCAGTGGATTTGGAATGACTTTGGGCAGCCTGTATATTGAAGCTCAGGGCTGTGTTCCTGTGTTGCTGGAGAATTTGCATGGTATGTCTGGCTCTGGAACTTGTTGGTCCTTGGGTGGTGCTTGGTTTGAGTTTAGGTATGGAGGTGTTTGATGAGCTCCTGTCGATTAATATTCCCTGGATTCAGGAGTTTTCTGGTGTTCTCAGGATTTGGACTTAAGCCTCCTGCTTCTGGTTTTCAGTCTTATTTTTACAGTAGCCTTAAGACTTTCCATCTATATAGCACCATTGATAAAACATCTTCATTATAATTAAAAGTTTCTCCACAGTAAGGGACACCCAGAGAGGTTCACAGAGTGACATGGAGAAAAAAAGAGGGAAGAGGGAAATAGAGGTGATTCGAATGAGATGAGGTGGAATCAAAAAAGGAGAGAGTAAGCTAGCCAGTAATCACTTCCTTATGTGCGTTCCAAAGTCTGGACCACTCAGAGATGTTCATGGAGTTATACAGAGAAGAGAAGAGGGAGGAAGGAGACAGAGGTGGCCAGGAGGATAAAGGGGAGAATCAAAATGAGAGAGACAGATCCAGCCAGTAATCAGTTCCCTAAGTGTGCCCCNTTCCTTATGTGCACTCCACATCTGGACTGCTCAGAGATGTTCACGGAGTTATACAGGGAAGAGAAGAGAGAGGAAGGCGACAGAGGTGGCCAGGAGGATGAAAGGGGGGAATCAAAAATAGAGAGGTCCAGCCAGTAATCGTTCACTATGTGTTCTCCACCGTCTGGAACATACAGAGATTCACAGAGTTGGGTAGAGAAGAGAGGGGGTAGGGAGGAGACAGAGGTGACCTGGTGGAGAAAAAGGAGAGTCCAAAGGGGGAGAGAGCAGTCAAGCCAGTAATCTTGCTCCCAAGTAAAAATGGGTACTGAAGATTGGGTTCTTAAAGGTACAAAATTGATAACAAATACCAAAAAGCAAAGATTAAAAATCTAGAGCAGAGTTTGGAATTTCAAAAATACAATATTGAAGAAAAGAAGAAAAAGAAAAAAAAAAACAAAGTCACAAAAATTATAAAATATATATATATATTTATGAAGTTTGCTTTAAAAAATAGGGTCTTTTTTTTTTGCAAAGTAAGTTATAAAAGTGAAAATTAAAGGAGTAATAGAGGACTTAAAATTTTTTTTTAATTAAAAAAAAAGAATGATCATAAAAATAGTAAAAATATATCTAGAACTTTCTCTGGTAGTATTGTGGGTATTGTGGGGTCAGTTCATTTTCGTATAGTTCCTTGGTCTGGCTTATATTTCTCAAGATCTATAGGCCCCTTCCTATGTAGTCGGTACTAACTACAGGGTTTTAATCTGTTACACCTATCACTTCCAAGGCGGTTCCCTCTGTTTTAGCTTCTGTTTGCTGGTCTTTTCAGGGTCTGATTTCTGCCCAGAGACAAAGGGGGCGGTGGTGGACACTTTTTTTAGGCTCACTTGTTCAGTTGCGCTGTGGGGAGGGAGGGACGCTGCAAACAAATAACACTGGTGTGTGCTCGTGGTGCCTCAGCCACCCTGGGCCTGCCTCCACTCAGGGTGCATGTGCCCTCCCTGCCCATACTGCTCAGGCTCTAGGTTGCTCCGCTGGAAACTGTGTCAGGCCAGCCCTGGGCTGCATGCACCTCCCAGGTCTAAGCTGCTCAGGTTCAGGCACTCAGGTAGTCCTCAGAGGCGCAGACGTGGTTGGGCCTGCATTTTGGGCCCTTCCCAGGTCTGAGAAGCTCAGGTGAGAGGTGTTTGGCGAGTGCGGTCGCTGCGACTTATCGCCTCCCCCATCCCTGCCACTCGGTTTTCTGGGTGTACAACCGGCGCACGTTCTCAGGCGGATGTTGACCATCCAGAACCGCAAGAAGTCTTATTTAGTAAAGAAGCCTGCTTGCAGTTTGGTAGATAATGTCTCTCTGGGGCTGCGATTGCCCCCTTCCGGCTTTGGCTGCCTGTCACCGGAGGGGGATGGTCTGCAGCCGGCTAGTTCTGTTCAGTCCTTTGTCTTAGGGCTTTTTGTGTGGTAGCTATCCCACATTCTGGTTTGCTAGCCCAAGTTAGTTCGCTCAGATTGCCCTCAGGGCATTCAGGCCAGATCCTTACTCTAAGCAATGCAGCTCCCGCCTCCCTGCCCAGCCCCCGCTTGCTGGTGGCGGATGCAGGCGTCTGCGCTGCTTCTCCACTGGGAGAGTTACTGTTGTGCTCGTAATCTGTGGGTTTTAATTATTTATCTATTTTTCCTCCCTTTATGTTGCCCTCTGTGCTTCCAAGGCTCACCACAGACTTGGCAGTGAGAGTGTTTCCTGGTGTTTGGAAACTTCTCTCTTTTTAAGATTCCCTTCCTGGAACGGAGCTCTGTCCCTACCTCTTTTGTCTCTTTTTTTGTCTTTTATATTTTTTCCTACCTCCTTTCGAAGACAATGGGCTGCTTTTCTGGGTGCCTGATGTCCTCTGCCAGCATTCAGAAGTTATTTTGTGGAATTTATTCAGTGTTTAAATGTTCTTTTGATGAATTTGTTGGAGAGCAAGTGGTCTCCCCATCCTATTCCTCTGCCATCTTCCATATTTTGTATCATTGTTTTTTTTTCAATAATATTTGAATCTTTTCTTTCTTTTTATGGGTTTTTGTATAGAAAATATACTTCATGGAGATATTTAGGACACAAGGCAGATTCTTTTCCTAACCATAATAATAAAGATGTGTCCCTCAAAGGCAGAGGTTAGTCAGGGTTGCTGGCAACCCCAGGGAAAGATTGGAGTTTCTGTGGTGCAGCAACTGCTTGAGCTTCTCTCTGCATCAGCTTTATGGGACTTTGGAGGGCAGAATAAACCAATGCAGACCTGAAGCTCATACAGCCTGCTGTGCTTGAGTAATAGAATTCCCTGTCTCTGACCCAGTAGCCTCTGGCTTTTGCCAGCATTTATGAAATGCGCAGGCTAATTTGTTAGCTTGCAAGTAGGGCAAAATCTCAGACCTTTCATAGTTCTTGACCCAGTAGATTCTGGGTTCTTGATCTTACAGAATTTGTTTTCTAGTGGAAGAGACAGACTATGAAACAGTCTACACTGTGATAATTGTTGTGATGGATAATTGCAGTTAGTTTTTAAGTACCTACCAGGAACACTTAACTCAGCTAACCTCATTAAAGAGAATCAAGGAAAACTTTCTGAGGGAACTGGCATGATAAAAACTAGAGAAGTTAGCCAGGGAAACAACAGGAATGCGAAAGAGTTACACTTCTTAAAATGTGTGTACATGATTGTCTTACACTTTGTTTTGTGTTTATGAATTATCTTGTTCACATTTTAAACTTCTGGAATACAGGCATTATTTCATATCTCCCACAGGTTCTATTCTGTGCTGTTCCTCATGATTAAGATATATTTTTTCATTTCTCGTAAGCTGCACCTAGTTGAGTGTTTTGTTCCTAAAAATATATCCAGTTTGACAATCCTCATCTTTAGGTTGGAGTGTTTAATCTCTCTACATGTAATGTAACTACTGATTTATTTGGCTTTAGTCATATCACATTACTCTTAGCTTTCTATTTTTCTTGCCTGTTTAGCATGTTTTTCTCATGCTTACTGACTTTTATATTTACTTTTAAAAATTATTTTCACCCCCTCTATTAAGTTTTAGAAGTGTATTATTTTGCTTTCATTGGTTATACTAGAAATTATAATGTATATCTGATATTTTAAAGGGTGAAATAAAATCCATTCTTTTTATCTCTCTCCCAGCTTTAGAGCTTTTGTTTTTATTTATTTTAATCTTTTTTATCTTTTAAGCTTTTTTGACTTTGTTGTTACTGAGATATATATATAATAAATATTTATTTAGATTTACCCATATTTTTACCCTTTTCCTAAGTTGTAATTCTTTTGTCACCTAATGTGTGTATGAAACTGTTTTAGTTTCCCTTCATTTTTGAAGAATGTATTTCTTGTTATTCAGTTGCTCAGTCATGTCTGACTCTGCAACCCTATGGACAGGCTTCCCAGTCCTTTACTATCTCCCAGAGTTTGCTCAGACTCATATCCATTCAGTCGATGATGCGATGCAACCATATCCAACCTCTGTTGTCCCCTTCTCCTGCCTTCAGTCTTTCCTGGCATCAGGATGTATTTCTGGATATAGATAAAAAATGATAGTTCTTTTCTCTCCTCACTTAGAAGATAAAATGGCTTGTTTTGATATCTTCTGACTTTTTGTTAGTTTTAAAACAGTATCTTGCTACCTCTTTGAAGATAATGTGCTTCTTCTGGTTACTTTTTAAGATATTTCTTTGTATATTTTTGGCACCTTTTCTCTGATGTGCACAGGTGTGCTTAGTGAACTGAATGATAGAAGTGATTCTTAAACCTATGGCTTAATTTCTTTAAAAAGCCTTGAAAATTCTTCTACTTTTGTGTGTTTAAATAGTGCCACCTGTCTGACTGGAGATCTAATTATCCATATAATAGATCTGTTAATGGCATTTCATATCCTTCCCCCCCACCTCATCTATTTTAATCCTTATTTTACTCTGTGCATATGTCTGCATTTTTTGCAAGCATGTTCCAGTTCACTAATTCTTCAGCTGTTTGTAGTCAGTTATAAGACTCAATGTTAAGTTATTAAATTCAATTATTTTATTTTTCAGTTCTAGAAAGTACATGTTATAGTCTTATAGTTTCCAGTTAACTGCTGAAATCCTAAATCCTGTTGCTTATTTCCTTGAACACATTAGTTAAAACTGGTTTAAATTATGAATCTCATAACTCCATGTATTTGCTTCCCAGATGGCTCAGTGGTAAAGAATCCACCTGCATACAGGAGACGTGGGTTGGATCCCTGGGTTGGGAAGATTTTCTGGAGAAGAAAATGGCAACCCACTGCAGTATTCTTTCCTGGGAAATCCCAAGGACAGAGGAGCCTGGTGGGCTAAAGTCTATGGTATCACAAGAAAGTTGGACATGGCTTAGGCACTAAAAACAAAAATATATTTGCTTCATATATGTCTCTTATTTTTCTAGGCTTTCATTCCCATCTTCTCTTATGACTGGCTATTTTTGTGTAAGGTCTGAATAAAGAACACAAAAAGTTGTGGAGCTAATTTGAGGCTTTGTGTGCTGTTCTCATCCTCCAGGGGTTACTTTTGCTTTAGGCAAGCACCCAAGCTTGAGAGCCTAGCAGTCTCAAATTGTCGAAATCCAGTTAGGAGTTGAGATGGTTTGAATTTCTGTTTCATCTCTGCAAGGGCTTTTCTGTTTCTTTCTTTTTAAAATTGGTATAAAACTCACATTAAGCAATTCACCACAACCATTTTAAAGGATACAATTCAGTGGCTTTTAGTATATTTACAGTGCTGTATGACTGTTACCACTGTCCAATCCCAGAATATTTCTGTCACCCTAAAAGGAGACTGTTTACCTCCCAGTCTCCCATCTCTCCATTTTTGATAACCACTGATCTACTGCTTGTCCCTGTGGATTTGCCTTTTTAAAGTGTAATCATACAACAGGTGGTCTTTTGTGACTGACTTCTTTTACTTGGCATGTGTGGGCTATATTTTTTCCACCTTACCCCTGGTTAGTAGCTCTTCATGGTAGCAAGCAAGAGGTCCTTGTTTGTAAAGATTCTTCCCTTGTAAGATTCTGAACCATAGTTTTTGTCTCACTGTTTCCAGAGGTAGTTGAAAATATATGTTCAGGTTCTCAGCCTTTCACTTATTTCTTTTACAGTGGCCATTTGGCTTCAGGGGGAAAATAGCTTTAATACTGAGATTATTTACTTCTCTGAGCTTTCTTCCTCTCTAAATCTGGCTTGGGAATTCGTCATTGTCTTCGGAGACCTGATGTCTTCAAATATTGTTTTTATACTTTCTAGTTCTCAAGGGGAGGACAGTAAGGGTGGGCTCCATAAATTTTCCTGAACAGCTGAATTCATTTATTCAGCGAGTATCTATTGAATGACATATAGGTGCCAGGTGCTAACATATAGCTGTGTACAAAGCAGAGAGAAGTCTATGGTCTCATGGTGGTGACATTCTAGGTACAGGTAGTATGAAATAAACATATACTAAATGGGACCATACAGAAAGCTGAGCACCGAAGAATTGATGCTTTTGAAATATGGTGTTGGATGTCAGGATGGGGAACACATGTACACCCGTGGCTGATTCATGTGAATGTGTGGCAAAAACCACCACAATATTGTAAAGTAATTAGCCTCCAATTAAAATAAATTTTAAAAAAAGAAAAAAAAGAATGAAATGTGGTGTTGGAGACATCTCTTGAGAGTCCTTTGGACTGCCAGGAGCTCCAACCAGTCCATCCTAAACGAAATCAATACTGAATATTCATTGCAAGGACTGGTGCTGAAGCTGAAACTCCAATACTTTGGCCACCTGATGCAAAGAACCAACTCATTTGAAAAGACCCTGATGCTGGGAAAGATAGAAGGCAGGCGGAGAAGGGGATGACAGAGGATGAGATGGTTGGATGGCCTCACTGACTCAGTGGACATTAGTTTTAGCAAGCTCTGGGTGTTGGGGGTGGACAGGGAAGCCTGGCCTGCTGCAATCCATGGGGTTGCAAAGAGTCAGACACGACTGAGTGGCTGAACTGAACTAAAAATACATAGTATGTAGAATTCTAACTTTCTGTGGAGAAAATATTGTGAGAAATAAGGATAGAGGGGGTTCTGGGGTGCTAAATCTTCTAAGTAAAGTAGTTTATGAAAGCCCTCTTTTATAAAGTGATGTCTGAAGAGAGACCTGAAGGGAAAGAGCCATATGGCTATCTGGGGAAGAACTTGGCAGGCAGAGGGAACAGCAGATAGTCATGAATATGTGGAGATTGTCAAGACAATAGATGGTTGGAACAGAAATGAGTGTGGTAGATTTGATCTGAGAGATGGAGGATGGGGCAGATTATGTAGAGTGGCATACGAGTTTGAACTGTATTGGAACTGAATTGGGAAGCCATTTGAGTGTTTGAGCAGAGAGATATGATATGCTTAGCACTCGCATTAGAACCAGTGTTGAGAATTAGTTCTAGGTTGGGAGGATAAATAAAGAGAAACCTTTGAGGAGGAGGTTCTTTCAGTAACCCTGACAAGAGCTAGATACTGTTCACATCATGGTGGTAGCAGTATATACAGTAAGAATTGATCAGATTCTAGATATATTGTGAGGGCATGGCTGATTTTCTTTGCTGGAAATTTGGATGTGAGCATGTGACAAAGAGGAGGAGTCAAGGATGACTCTGGAACTTTTGGTCTTATTAAGTGGAAGAAGAGAGAGTTGCCAATGATTGAGACTGGGAACTTCGCTAGAGAATCTAATAAGCAGGTGCAGTGGGGAGAAGATTGGGAGTTTGATCTTGGTCCCCTTAAATTTTAGATGTTTATTATCTGTCAGAGAGGAGATGTCAGAAAATCAGTTGGATATATGAAGGTGCAGATGTTCTTAGCTGAAGCTATACATTTGTGAGCCAGTAGTATCTAGTTAGGCAAGCAAATTTGGAAAACTCAGCAGTAGCCACAGGACTGGAAAAGGTCAATTTTCATTCCAATCCCAAAGAAAGGCAATGCCAAATACAGTTCAAACTACTGCACAATTGCACTCATCTCACACACTAGCAAAGTAATGCTCAAAATTCTTCAAGCCAGGCTTCAACAATATGTGAACTGAGAACTGCCAGATGTTCAAGACGAACAAGAGATCAAATTGCCAGCATCCATTGGATCATAGAAAAAGGAAGAGAATTCCAGAGAAACATCTACTTCTGCTTTACTGACCACACTAACCCTTTGACTATGTGGATCACAACAAACTGTGGAAAATTCTTCAAGAGATGGGAATATCAAACCACCTTACCTGCCTCCTGAGAAACTGTATGCAGGTCAGGAAGCAACAGTTAGAACTGGATATGGCATAACAGACTGGTTCCAACTTGGAAAATGACTATGTCAAAGCTCTGCTCTCTGTATTGTCACTCTGCTTATTTAATTTATATGCAGAATACATCATGCAAAATGCCAGGCTGGATGAAGCACAAGCTGGAATCAAGATTGCTGGGATAAATATCAATAATAACTTCAGATATGCACTTGACATCAACCTCATGGTAGAAAGTGAAGAGGAACTAAGGAGCCTCTTGATGAAAGTGAAAGAGAAGAGTGAAAAAGCTGGCTTAAAACTCAGCATTCCAAAAATGAAGATCATGACATCTGTTCCCATCTCTTCATGGCAAATGGATGGGGAAACAATGGTAATTGTGAGAGACTTTCTTTTCTTGGCTTCCAAGATCACTGCAGATGGTGACTGCAGCCATGAAATTAAAGGATACTTGATCCTTGGAAGAAAAGCTATGAGCCGCCTAGACAGCTATTGAAAAAGAGAGACATTACTTTGCTGACATAGGTCCATCCAGTCAAAGCTATGATCTTTCCAATAGTCATGTATGGATGTGAGAGTTGGACCATAAAGAAGGCTGAGCACCAAAGAACTGGTGATTTTGAGCTGAGGTGTTGGAGAAGACCCTTCAGAATCTTGAACTCTTTGGACTGCTAGGAGACCAAGCCAATCAGTCCTTAAGGAAATCAGTCCTAAATATTCATTGGAAGGACTGATGCTGAAGCTAAAGTGCCGATACTTTGGCCACCTGATGCGAAGAGCTGACTCACTGGAAAAGACCCTGATGCTGGGAAAGATTGAAGGCAGGAGGTGAAGGGGAGGACAGAGGATGAGATGGTTGGATGGCATCACTGACTCAGTGGACATGAGTTTGAGCACCCTCCTGGTGTTGGTGATAGACAGGGAAGCCTGGCATGCTACAGTCCTTGAAGTCACAAAGAACTGGACATGACTGAGTGACTGAACTGAACTGAGTACCTAGTTGGTATTAAAAGCTGGAGTTTGAATGTCTACTTAGAATGGACAGAGAAGAGTCACAAATATTGGTACTAGGGACAGTTCAAATTTTTAAGCCCTGGGGATGAGGAGGATTGAAAAATAAGAGTAGAGAAATAGGCCAGTGGCTGAAGAGTGAGGTAGAGTCCGATTTTTATTTTGTTAAGAAGAGTTTTTAGTGTGTTATTCCCTAGACACACTTTTAGGTAGTATCTATTGTGTTTTTAATGTGTTGTTTAGTGCTGATGGGGATAACCCAGTAGAAGGAATGATCTACAGGGACATCTATGGTTGAGAACAATTCACGGAAAAAAGTGACATCCAAAGAGCTAATATACCCTTTTTAACAAAGGAAAGAGAGCATGGACTCCAAGGAATACCTTATGGGGAAGTGACTAGGACATATATGGGATAACTAATGGAAGATAAGGGTTATTTTAGTATAGTTTAGGGTATGCAGACTCATCCTGAGGCTCTTCTCCATCTTCAGTGACAAGGGTTGCTCTCTCACGGTAAAACTGAAGAGGTGGAATATTTATGGCACTTTCACAGTGGGAAATTTATGCCCAGCTTCCAGGCAGATAAGGGGAAAGTGGAGAAGTCTTTCTGTATCTGTTGACTCTTAATTGCCTTCAGCTTTAAATAACCCTTATGCCAAAATGGCATTTTGGGGGATGCCATATACTGATTCCTTTCAATATCAATAAGTGATTGACTACCACACACTGAAACTACATGGATTATTTCTCTTGATTTAATGTTTCAAAAAAACAACTGAAGTCTACATACACATATGTACTGCATTAATTGATGGATATATGACATACAAACTGTATTGCAAGTAAAAATTACTTTGATACTGACTTTTGTATGTAAACTGTTGATCAAGGAAAACTATGGCAATTACCCATAGTTGGGAATTCCTGCAAGAACTGAATGCTGCTCTTAATACTCCTTAGGATTTCTAAGAAGTATTTATGGAAGGTGAGTTTAGGTATGTATCTTCATTTTAAGGATTATTCATGAAAGCTAGATGATGTTTTACTTATTTAATCCTTCACAATTATGCTCTTGTATTTACAAGTGAAATTATTAGTTTTTATGCCCATGTATGAAATGTGTGTTTGTATTTTCTAAACAGCAAAACTAACACTTCCTATATTTTACGATCTCTTAAAGTTTTTGGTAGTTTTGTTTTTTTAAATAATATTGCAGTTTTATCTTGTAATAGTATTAATCACTTGTCATTTAGATCTGTTGATTAGCACATGATGCTAATGAAGTTAATGTCATGAGTGTTGTTCCCATTTAAACTGGTAAGTTTCCTTTTCCTTATTTTTTTCTGGCTGCCCACCTCATCCTGGAAAAATAACGGGAAATAAGCGTTTTTTGTGTACCTGTTCTAAGGTGGTTACTGTTGGGTACTTACATGGAATAGCCTCTTTATTCATCCAATGTATCTGTGAGGTAGGTGGTGTTATAGCCAGAATTTACTTGCCGAGTCATCAATTCAGTGAGCTGCAGAGTCAGGCTTTGGTCCCAAGTTGGCCCAACTGCAAGAATTTGTGTCATGATCAACTGTGGGTTGGTGAAAACCACTTTTTACATAGCATATAGAAACAGAACAGTGGATTTTTAGCTTTGTGTTAATGAGTTGTTCCTTTTCTTCTTGGTTAAGTGGCATCCTTAATCAGTATCTCCTTGGACTACATCACCTTCCTTTAATTAGCTTTTATTTTATATTCTGATTCAGTTCAGTTCAGTTCAGTTCAGTCGCTCAGTCGTGTCCGACTCTTTGCGACCCCATGAATCGCAGCACGCCAGGCCTCCCTGTCCATCACCAACTCCTGGAGTTCACTCAGTTTCACGTCCATCAAGTCAGTGATGCCATCCAGCCATCTCATCCTCTGTTTTCCCCTTCTCCTCCTGCCCCCAATCCCTCCCAGCATCAAAGTCTTTTCCAATGATTAGAATTTGATAAATCGCCATGTTAGAGAATGAAGAGAAATTGTATAAGGAAGGGACTGCTTAGAATATTATGGTGACTCCCTGGTGGCTCAGGTGGTAAAGCATCTGCCTACAATGCAGGAGACACGGGTTTGATCCTTGGGTCAGGAAGATGCCCTGGAGAAGGAAATAGCAACCCACTCCCATACTCTTGCCTGGAAAAATCCCATGGACAGAGGAGCCTGGTAGGCTATAGTCCATGGGATTGCAAAGAGTCTGACATGACTGAGCAACTTAGGGTATTACAGAATGGAACTGGAGGTGGGAAGTTGAATGGCATTAGGGTTGCTTCTGATTCTGTATGTAAAGGATACCTCATTTTCATTAGAGAATTGGGAGGAATTCTTTGATCAAAAAGGCCGAAAAACTATAAAGTTGAAAATTCTAAAAATGTAAATACTATTTTATATCTCACTTTAAATGTACTAATATCACAGAACTATATTAAATGCTTGTTTAGTAGGTACATAATAGTTTCAATATTATAGTGCATACTGTATAGGTGCTGCTTATGGTTTGGTTTAATAAGACAAATTTGAACCCTGTTTTCAGGGAGCTTATGGTCTAGTGTTTATATACAGATCCTGATAATTACAGTTATTACAGCCCTCTCCTCAGCTTATATTTTTCTTCTGATTGTAAAAATAAAAGGTTTTCTTATTAGAAAATTTATAGAATCAAAAATATATAAAGATGAAAAGATTGCATACAAGTCAGTTACAGTTTTAGAAACATTTTTATTCCTTTTATCTCCATGTAAATTTATTAACACAGCTAGATCATTTGTCTCTTGAGAAAAAGAAAAAGTTTACTGTTTTAATGTAGCTCTCTTTTAAATTTTAATTTTCAGAGTCTATTCTCTTTTTGTCTGAGGATTGTATATTACTATAGTACTCACGGGCTCCAAAATCACTGCAGATGGTGACTGCAGCCATGAAATTAAAAGGCGCTTACTCTTTGGAAGAAAAGTTATGACCAACCTAGATAGTATATTCAAAAGCAGAGACATTACTTTGCCGACTAAGGTCCGTCTAGTCAAGGCTATGGTTTTTCCTGTGGTCATGTATGGATGTGAGAGTTGGACTGTGAAGAAGGCTGAGCGCAGAAGAATTGATGCTTTTGAACTGTGGTGTTGGAGAAGACTCTTGAGAGTCCCTTGGACTGCAAGGAGATCCAACCAGTCCATTCTGAGACTTGGAAGAAAAGTTATGACCAACCTAGATAGTATATTCAAAAGCAGAGACATTACTTTGCCGACTAAGGTCCGTCTAGTCAAGGCTATGGTTTTTCCTGTGGTCATGTATGGATGTGAGAGTTGGACTGTGAAGAAGGCTGAGCGCAGAAGAATTGATGCTTTTGAACTGTGGTGTTGGAGAAGACTCTTGAGAGTCCTTTGGACTGCAAGGAGATCCAACCAGTCCATTCTGAGGGAGATCAACCCTGGGATTTCTTTGGAAGGAATGATGCTAAAACTGAAGCTCCAGTACTTTGGGCACTTCATGCGAAGAGTTGACTCATTGGAAAAGACCCTGATGCTGGGAGGGATTGGGGGCAGGAGGAGAAAGGGACGACCGAGGATGAGATGGCTGGATGGCATCACAGACTCAATGGACGTGAGTCTGAGTGAACTCCGGGAGTTGGTGATGGACAGGGAGGCCTAGCGTACTGCGATTCATGGGGTCCCAAAGAGTCGGACACGACTGCGCGACTGAACTAACTAACTAAATAGTACTCATTTTCTTCTATGAATCACATTATGTATTTATTTATGAGATCTATAATTTTTCTGTTTTCTAACCCATGAAAGAAAGAAATGGTAAACCACTTCAGTATTCTTGCCTTGAGAACCCCATAAGCACTATGAAAAGGCAAAAAGACAGGACAGTGAAAGATGAACTCCCTAGGTCAGTAGGTGCCCAATATGCTACTGGAGATTGGTGGAGAAATAACTCCAGAAGAATGAAGAGACGGAGCCAAAGCAAAAACAACATCCAGTTGTGGATGTGACTGGTGATGAAGTAAAGTCCGATGCTATAAAGAGCAATATTGCAATAAGAACCTGGAATGTTAGGTGCAAGAATCAAGGTAAATTGGAGGTTGTCAGACAGGAGATGCAAGAGTGAACATCAACATTTTAGGAATCAGTAAGCTAAAATGGACTCGAATGGGTGAATATAACTCAGATTACCATTATATCTGCAACTGTAGGCAAGAATCCCTTAGAAGAAATGCAGTAGCCGTCATAGTCAACAGAAGAGTCTAAAATGCTGTAATTGCATGCAAATCTCAAAGAAACAGAATAATCTCTGTTCTTTTCCAAGGCAAACCATTCAGTATCACAGTGATCCCAGTCTGTATCCCAACCAGTATGCTGAAGAAGCTGAAGTTGATTGGTTCTGTGAAGACCTACAAGACCTTCTAGAACTAACAGCCCAAAGAGATGTCATTTTCATCATAGGGGACTGGAATGCAAAAGTAGGAAGTCAAGAGATACCTGCAGTAACAGGCAAATTTGGCCTTAGAGTACAAAACAAAGCAGGGCAAAGGCTAACAGAGTTTTTCCAAGAGAAGGTGATGGTCAGAGCAAATACCCTCTTCCAACAACACAAGAGAAGACTCTATACATGGACATCACCAGCTGGTCAATACCGAAATCAGACTGATTATATTTTTTGCAGCCAAGGATGGAAAAGCTCTGTTCAGTCAGCAAAAACAAGACTGGGGGCTGACTGTGGCTCAGATCATGAACTCTTTACTGCCAAATTCAGACTTAAATTGAAGGAAGTAGGGAAAACTACTAGACAATTCGGGTATGAGCTAAAGCAAATCCCTTATAATTATACAGTAGAACTGACAAATAGATTGAAGGAAGTAGATCTGATAGAGTGCCTGAAGAACTAAGGACGAAGGTTCATGACCTTGTACAGGAGGCAGCGATCAAGACCATCCTCAAGAAAAATAAATGCAGAAAGGCTAAATGGTTGGTTGAGGAGGCCTTACAAATAGCTGAGAAAAGGAGAGATGCTCAAGGCAAAGGAGAAAAGGAGAGATATACTCATTTGAATGCAGAGTTCTGAAGAACAGTAAGGAGAGATAAGAAAGCCTTCCTCAGTGATCAATGCAAAGAAATAGAGGAAGCAATAGAATGGGAAAGACTAGAAATCTCTTCAAGAAAATCAGAGATGACAACGGAACATTCAAGGCAAGATGGGCACAATAAAGAACAGAAATGGTATGGACCTAACAGAAGCAGAAGATATTAAGAAGAGGTGGCAACAATACACAGTAGAACTATACAAAACAGATCTTAATGATCCAGATAACCAGACATCCTGGAATGTGAAGTCAAAGCGCCTTTGGAAGCATCACTATGAACAAAGCTAGTGGAGGTGATGGAATTTCTGTTGAGGTATTTCAAATCCTGAAAGATGATTTTGTGAAAGTGCTGCACTCAATATGCCAGCAAATGTGGAAAACTCAGGAGTGGCCACAGGACTGAGAAGGTCAGTTTTCATTCCAATCCCAAAGAAAGACAATGCCAAAGAATGTTCAAACTACCGCACAATTACACTTCATATCACACACTAGCAAAGTAATCATCAAAATTCTCCAAGCCAGGCTTCAACAGAATGTGAACCGTGAACTTCCATATGTTCAAGCTGGATTTAGAAAAGGCAGAGGAACCAGAGATTAAATTGCCAGCATCCGTTGGATCATTGAAAAGGCAAGTAAGTTCCAGAAATACATCTACTTCTGCTTTATTGACTATGCCAAAGCCTTTGTGTGGATCCCAACAAACTGTGGAAAATTGTTAAAGAGATGAGAATACCCGACCACCTGACCTGCCTCTTGAGAAATGTGTATGCAGGTCAAGAAGCAACAATTAGAACTGGACATGGAACAACAGACTATTCTAAATCAGGAAAGGAGTATGTAAAGCCTGCATATTGTCACCCTGTTTATTTAACTTATATGCACAGTACGTCATGAGAAATGCCAGACTGAATGAAGCACAAGCTGGAATTAAGATTGGTGAGAGAAATATCAGTAACCTCAGATGTGTATATGACACCACCCTTATGGCAGAAAGTGAAGAAGAACTAAAGAGTCTCTTAATGAAAGTGAAAGATGAGGGTGAAGAAGTTGGCTTAAAACTCGCATTCAGAAAACTAAGATCATGGTATCTGGTCCCATTACTTCATGGCAAATAGATGGGAAAACAATGGAAACAATGATTGAGTTTATTTTTTGGGCTCCAAAATCACTGCAGATGGTGACTGCAGGCATGAAATTAAAAGATGCTTACTCCTTGGAAGAAAAGTTATGACCAACCTAAATAGCATATTAAAAAGCAGACATTACTTTGCCAACAAAGGTCTATCTAGTCAAGGCTATGGTTTTTCCAGTGGTCATGTATCGATGTGAGAATTGGAGTACAAAGCAAGCTGAGTGCCAAAGAATTGATGCTTTTCAATTGTATTGGAAAAGACTCTTGAGGGTCCCTTGGACTACAAGGAGATCCAGCCAGTCCATCCTAAAGGAAATAAATCCTGAATATTCATCAGAAGGACTGATGCTGAAGCTGAAACTCCATTACTTTGGCCCCCTGATGCATAGAACTGACTCACTAGAAAAGACCTTGATGCTTGGAAAGATAGAAGGAGAGAGGAAAAGGGGATGACAGAGGAAAAGATGGTTGGATGGCATCACTGACTAGATGGACATGAGTTTGAGTAAGCTCCGGGAGTTAGTGATGAACAGGGAAGTCTGACAAGCTGCAGTCCATGGAGTCGCAAAGGTCGGACACAACTGACCAACTGACCTGAACTGAACCCATGAAATGAGTTCTTCTTTACCATTTATTTGTTTGTCTTTTTGAAAGCCTTTTAAAGGAGGAATTCATTCTTTTAAGATATAAACAGCCCTTTGGGAAGTCACATTCCTGTCTTGGTTGTTACTGGTGAAAAACTTTTTATTTCATGCAACTTCTGTGAATTGTAGGAATCAAAGTTTAATATTTATTACTCTAATGACATTTTTTATATCTTTCAAAGAGAAGTTTTGAGTTAGTGAATCATCTCTTTAGCTTTTACCTCATCAGTCAACCTTTGGAATTCATTCATTGCTTTACTTGCAGTCTTTAAAAATGACTTTACCCACTTTGGTCTTTAGATTATAATTTCTTCCTTGTTTTATGATATATACCATAGCTGTTGCATATATCACAGTGGTCTTCTCAATCAGAGGTTGTAGTACATTGTATCATAGAACTAGAAGATCTAGAAATCTTATAATTTTGGTGTATTCCCTTATATATAAAGAAGTGTAAACTGAGGTTTGGAAGAGAAATAACCCTGATGTACCTACTGTACTAAATGAAGTATACTTTTGCCCATAGGTTTTAGCAGAGCTTTGATTTAAAAGCAGGGCTCTAGCTCTTTTCCATTTCACTAGTTTGTGCCTGATCAGTACTTGTGTGAGAACTTCTACTAATAAATTCAGATAATGCAGATAACTTAGATATTCAAATATTAGAGAAATAAAAATTCATTTAGTAAAAAGGTTGTTGAGAAACTGATTATTAAGATCTAAGGGCTGTTGTAGAAAGATTAATTTGGCAGTGGTGACTTGAAGTAAGAAGATATTGCAAGAAGGCAAAAAACTGATTTTGAAAATACCTTATGTGAGAGCTAGGGAAAATTAAGGAGGTCTGAGTCAGGTATGAGTTAGGAGGAAATACTAGGGCTTGACATGAAAAAAGCAGAACAGTCAAAGGTAATGTGAAGGCGTCGAGGGTTTATGACTGAGCTACAAGAGTAGTTAATTTTATTTTAGGGAGATAGTTTTTAGTTTTTTTTTTTTTTCAATTCATGATGTGTTGCAGAATGGATGATCATCTTTTTCTAAGAAGTTGAAGTTCTGAGGGATGTGTTTTATGTTATATAAATGTATTCTGTTTCAGCTGAACGTCAGCTTTTAGGTTTAGTTAATTTTTTCCTTCATTGTTTTAATTTGTCGTACATTATAGAGATTCTGTGCTAGTTCCTCGGGAAAGAAATTGGCAAGAGAGAGGTTGGAACCTTGAGGAGTTCAAGGCTGTATTACTTAGAGTATTCTAAGTAGTAGCTGAATACTGATAACCCATGACTTGAAGTAATACTCTGTAATGATGTTTTTTGTTTGTTTTACTTTGTTTTTGTAAATGAACCCAATAATATAGGTAATTAATGAATTTTACAAAGTTCTAGAATTTCAATAAAATTTAAAGATGTAAGAAACGTGATAATGGAACATAATAAAAATGATTGTTTCCTTTTTATTCAAATGTTTTTATTTTCTACAAATTGAAGTTTTATTGCATTTGTCTTATAGGTACAAAGTTACTTTAAAATGTTGGTGTTTATTTTTGTAATATGATTTCAGCTGTTTATTTGTTGGTTTATTTGATGCTAGAAATCCTTAATAAATACTCAAAGTGAACAAACAGTATTTATAAGTACTTTTTACTCTTTTTCAGTATTAGTTCTTAGATTTCTTTTGTGTGAAATAAAACATTATACTACTCTGTAACAACTAATGTCATATCAAATGATATAATTGTTGTTGTTGTTAAGCCATGTCTAGCTCTTTTTGACCCCATGAACTGCAGTAAACCAGGCTTCTTGTCCTTCACCGTCTCCTGGGAGTTTGCTCAAACTTATGTCTATGATCCAAGGATGCTAACTAAATATCTTATTCTCTTTTGCCCTTGTCCTGTCTTCAGTCCTTCCCAGGATGAGGTTCTTTTCCATTGAGTAGATTCTTCACATCAGGTGGCCAAAATATTCAAACTCTTCAGCATCAGTCCTTCTAAGGATCATTCAGGGTCTATTTCCTTTAGGACTGACTGGCTGGATCTTCTTCCTGTCCAAAGGACTCTCAAGAGTCTTCTCCAGTATCACAGTTTAAAGTTAGAAGTGAAATTCATTATGCTGTCATATAATCTTTGTGAGTTAGTCTTGAATGTGGTTGATTCTGCATAGTTTATCTGTCAACAGACACTGCCATATGTCTTTGTGTGCATGTGTACACACATGTAAAATACATAATGAAAATTATATATTTATACACAGAAAATATATAATGAAAATTATTTGTGAAGGGATTTTTAAGTTTTATGGTGAGTAATAGAGTAGTACTGTGTCTAATTGAGAAATATACTTTGTAGTAATTGATTCATCAGCACTTGAATTTTTAGGGCCACTTCAGTGAAAGTTACCTTATGTACCAGACACTGAGGTAGGCACTAGGATGTATAATGGAGAGCAAGACTAGGCCCCTGTCCTTCAGTCACTTACATTTTTAATGAGATACAAATAAAATACATATAAATCAAGTACAGGTCTTAATTAGTTCTACGAATGAAATAATGTGTTTCAATATAGAATGATGGAGACTTAACTTTAGGTAGAGTAACCAGTAAATGCCTCTTTGAAGAGATGGCAGCTCAAACTGAGAACTGCTGTTGCTGCTGCTGCTGCTCCTGCTGCTAAGTCCCTTCAGTTGTGTCCAACTCCTTGCAACCCCATAGACCACAGCCCACCAGGCTCCCCCGTCCTTGGGATTCTCCAGACAAGAACACTGGAGTAGGTCGCCATTTCCTTCTCCAATGCCTGAAACTGAAAAGTCAAAGTGAAGTTGTTCAGTCATGTCCGACTCTTAGCGACCCCATGGACTGGAGCCTATCAGGCTCCTCCATCCATGGGATTTTCTAGGCAAGAGTACTGGAGTGGGGTGTCATTGCCTTCTCCAAACTGAGAACTGAAAAGTAAGAAAGAATTGGTCATGCAAAGAACTAGTGAAAGAGCACTGCAAACAGAGGAAACAGTGAGCAAAACATCTGTGAGTTGGAGGAAACAAGGTCTTTTTGAGGAACTGATCAAAATCTGGGTGATTGGAGCCTATAGAGACCAAATGGAAGAACAATGTGAGATGAAGCCCATAAGGCAGACATTGAGATTTGTTAAGGTTTTACAAACCAGGGGACAGAGCTTATATTGTGTTACAGGAACAGTGGGAAGCCATTGAAAAGCTAAAGGAATGACACTGATGTTTTAATAAGATCTTTCTGCTGTGGTGGAAAGAGGCAGGGGCAAAGGAATTGGAGATCTGGTATAGTGTTTTGTTCATGTTAGCTACACAGGAATTTATTAAATAAACTAAAATTAAGTAGAGGAGTCTTGTTTCTACCTGTTTCCAGTGAGGTGTTTCCATTTGGTGACTATTAGTAAAATGCATGGTCATATTTTCATTTCCCATGGGTAAATATCTAATAGTAGAATTACTGGAAGATATGGGTAAATGTGTATTTAAGATTATTAGAAACTTGATCAATTGTTTTCCAAAGGTGGTTGTGCCATTTTGTATCCGCACAAAAAACAAGGGAGTTCTAAACATTCCATATTCTCTTCAACTCTTTGTATAGTCAGTCTTTTTGATTTGAATCCAGTGTGTTCATAGAGGTTACTTACTGTGGGTTTAATTTGCATTTTCTTAATGACAAATGATATTGAACATCATTTTTTGTGCTTATAGGACAGTTTTATAACTACTTAAAAATATGTTTAGATCCTTTGCTTACTGAAAAAAATGAGTTTTTATCATAAGAAACCTCTTTATAAATTCTGATATGGGTCCTTTTATAAGAGAAATGATTTCCTGTTCTCTAAACAGTAAATTAATTTTGCAGAATTCTGAGTTACCAATATATCTTATGTAGCTTGTCCTTTTGTTCCCTGTTTAAAAATATTTGCCTCAGTTCAGTTCAGTTCAATTGCTCAGTCGTGTCTGACTTTGCGACCCCATGAATCACAGCACGCCAGGCCTCCCTGTCCATCACCAACTCCCATAGTTCACTCAAACTCATGTCCATCGAGTCTGTGATGCTATCCAGCCGTCTCATCTTCTGTCATCCCCTTCTCCTCCTGCCCCCAATCCCTCCCAGCATCAAAGTCTTTTCCAGTGAGTTGACTCTGCATGAGGTGGCCAAAATACTGGAGTTTCAGTTTTAGCATCATTGCTTCCAAAGAAATCCCAGGGCTGATCTCCTTCAGAATGGACTGGTGGGATCTCCTTGCAGTCCAAGGGACTCTCAAGAGTCTTTTCCAACACCACAATTCAAAAGCATCAATTCTTCGGTGCTCAGCTTTCTTCACAGTCCAACTCTCACATCCATACATGACTTCTGGAAAAACCATATCCTTGACTAGACGAACCTTTGTTGGCAAATAATGTCTCTGCTTTTGAATATGCTATCTAGGTTGTCATAACTTTTCTTCCAAGAAGTAAGCATCTTTTAATTTCATGGCTGCAGTCACCATCTGCAGTGATTTTGGAGCCCCCCAAAATAAAGTCTATCACTGTTTCCACTGTTTCCCCATCTATTTCCCATGAAGTGATGGGACCAGATGCCATGATCTTCATTTTCTGAATGTTGAACTTTAAGCCAACTTTTTCATTCTAATGCCAAAGAGTATCTACCTAATTTAAAGGCAATGCCAAAGAATGTTCAACCTACTGCATAATAGCTCTCATCTCACATGCTATCAAAGTAATGCTCAAAATTCTGCAAGCGAGGCTTCAATAGTATGTGAACCAAAAATTTCCAGGTGTTCAAGATAGATTTAGAAAAGGCAGAGGAACCAGAGATCAAACTACCAACATCTGGTGAAAAATAGAGAAAGCAAGAGAGTTCCAGAAATAACATCTGCTTTATTGACTACTCCAAAGCCTTTAACTGTATGGATCCCAACAAACTGTGGAAAAGTCTTCAAGAGATGGGAATACCAGACCACCGTACCTGCCTCATGAGAAATCTGTATGTTCGTCAAGAAGCAACATTTAAAACTGGACATGGAAGAACAGACTGGTTCCAAGTTGGGAAGGGAGTACTTAAGGGCTGTGTGTTGTCACCCTGGTTATTTAACCTATATGCTGAGTACATCATGAGAAATGGTGGATTAGATGAAACACAAGCTGGAGTCAAGATTGAAGGGAGAAATATCAATAACTTCAGATATGCAGATGACACCACCCTTATGGCAAAAAGCAAAGAAGAGTTGAAGAACCTCTTGATGAAAGTTAAAGAGGACAGTGAAAAAGCTGGCTTAAAACTCAACATTCAAAAAACGAAGATCATGGAATCTAGTTCCATCACTTCATGGCAAATAGATGGGGAAGCAGTGGCAGACTTTATTTGGGGGGTCCCAAATCACTGCAGATGGTGAAATCACTGCAGCCATGAAATTAAAGACACTTGCTCCTTGGAAGAAAAACTATAACCAACCTAGACAGCATATTAAAAAACAGAGAAATTACTTTGCCAACAACAGTCCATCTAGTCAAAGGTACGGTTTTTCCAGTAGTCAGGTATGGAGGTGAGAGTTGGACTATAAAGAAAGCTGAGTGCCAAAGAATTGATGCTTTTGAATTTTGGTGTTGGAAAAGACTCTTGAGAGTCCCTTGGACTGCAAGGAGATCCCACCAGTTCATCCTAAAGGAAATCAGTCCTGAATATTCCTTGGAAGGACTGATGCTGAAACTGAAGCTCCAATATTTGGCCACCTGATGTGAAGAACTGAGGCACTGGAAAATACCCTGATGCTGGGAAAGAGTGAAGGCTGGAGGCGAAGGGATTGACAGAGGATGAGATAGTTGGATGGCATCACGGACTCAATGGACATGAGTTTAAGCAAGCTCTGGGAGTTGGTGATGGTCAGGGAGGCCTGGCGTGCTGTGGGGTCGCAAAGAGTCAGATACAACTGAGCGACTGAACTGAAGCGTAGCTTAGAGTCTATCCACAGAGTTGCAAAGAAATCCAACAGGTTAATGATTATCTAGTTTGATCTAATTAACGTAAACTGAATTATTCTTTATGATCCTAACTAATAATCTTTCAAAATAAAGATATTTAAAACTTGATACTTAAAAAATAAAAGATACTTGAATTGCTAGTAATTATAAACCATAGAACTTTCAGAAGATAGTACATTTCCAGACCAGGATTTTATATTATAAATTTTTATTTGAAATTAATTTTTATGTTTTAGCTTGTTTTGCTTTACAATACTGTATTCATTTTGCTATACAATACTGTATTCGTTTTGCTATACATCGACATGAATCAGCCACGAGTGTACATGAACTCCCAATCCCGACACCCCTCGCCCCGCTCCCACCCCACACCATCTCTCTGGATTATCCCCGTGCCTCAGTCCCAAGCATCCTGCATCCTGCATCGAACCTAGACCGGCAATTCGTTTCACTTATGATACATACATGTTACACTGCCACTCTCCCAAATCATCCCACCCTCTCCCTCTCCCACAGAGTCCAAAAGGCTGTTCTATACATCTGTGTCTCTTTTGCTGTCTCTCATACAGGGTTATCATTACCATCTTTCTAAATTCCATATATATGCGTAAGTATACTGTGTTGGTGGTTTTCTTTCTGGGTTACTTCACTCTGTATAATCGGCTCCAGCTTCATCCACCTCATTAGAACTGATTCAAATGTATTCTTTTTAATGGCTGAGTAATACTCCATTGTGTATATGTACCACAGCTTTCTTATCCATTCATCTGCTGATGGACATCTAGGTTGCTTCCATGTCCTGGCTATTATAAATAGTGCTGGGATGAGCATTGAGGTACACGTGTCTCTTTCAATTCTGGTTTCCTCGGTGTGTATGCCCAGCAGTGGGATCACTGGATCATAAGGCAGTTCTATTTGCAATTTTTTAAGGAATCTCCACACTGTTCTCCATAGTGGCTGTACTAATTTGCATTCCCACCATCAGTGTAAGAGGGTTCCCTTTTCTCCACACTGTCTCTAGCATTTATTGCTTGTTGACTTTTGGATCGCAGCCATTCTGACTGGCGTGAAATGGTACCTCATTGTGGTTTTGATTTGCATTTCTCTGATAATGAGTGATGTTGAGCATCTTTTCATGTGTTTGTTAGCCATCCGTTATACAATGATTTTAACCCTTTAATGTAAATACATTTTAGTTAACTAAAACAGAATATTTTTATTTATTTTCTTTTTCTTTTTCCTTTTTTTTATTGCCAGTTTTTGCGTAATTCAGCCTTCAGTTTTCTTTACTGTGATTTGCTATCTCTGAATGTTTCATTCCTTACCCACAGAAATCATTTTGTCTTTCCTCATTTTACCCCTACACTGTTCTTAAGGCACTGATTTTTTTCACAGAGCTACTATGACATGTCCCAGCTCGGTTTTATAAGTTTATACCCTTGACTTCATAACAAGGCATTTCATTACATTTTTTAGTCTAGATAGAGGTTTGGATCTGCCACTTAACTCATGTGTGACTTTGGTTATATTGCTTACCCTCACTTATCTTCAGTTTCCTTTTCTGAGGGCAACTATGTCTTTTCCTCATAGTGCTGTTAAAGAATTGTTTAAATAATGAAGACTGATTGTTTCTACTTTTTCTTGTATGCTTTTCTTGATAAATACTGAACTATTCATTACAAGGGAAGAGTAAATATCTCCCTAATGATGGAATGATAGTTATAAGCAATTAGCCTTCTTAATACTAATGTGTTAAACACTAATGTGTTAAAAATTAATAGGATTAGAAAGACCATCTGAAAACATAGGTCCATTCTTTTATATCACATATAATAAATATTGTTATAGTTTCTGGCAGTGAAATCAAGGAGCTGTAACTGTGGGGTGTTTTTTTTTTTTCGTTAATTAAATGATGTATAGAAAGGGGCTTTTTTTTTTTAATTGTGAAAGATGGAAACTTAGGCTATACATAATAGCCTGATTGTTAGAATTAAACATTATAATTGTTCATTCCTTTAAAAACAGTGTTTTTTTTCCTTTTTTTACCACTGAGCCCATTTCTGCTCCGTATGCATTTGATAATGTTTCTTGATTATACTAGATTCTATTTAAGCATTTACAACTCATTAAGGAGATCAGTCTGAAGAATTTGTCAGTGTTCTTCCATTTTAGTGTATGCTAATTTTACATAGATTTATTCTGAGGCTCACAGAATTAAACTTTAGAATCTACTTTTTTTAGTTTAGTCAATAAGTTATCCATGTCATTCTTTTTCAACCTACTTTATTTCTCTGTATGGTTTGATTCTAGAGAACCTCTTCTAAGTTACTAATCATAGGTCTACAAGTTGACAGTAGTGACCCTATTCAGTTGGATATATAAATATGAATAAATAAGCAGTTCTTGGCTTGAAGATGACATTGTTAAACTGTTGCTTGAATTGGTTTTGCTACATTGACAAGTAAGAGCTAAGGGAATACACCATCCATAATAATTTATCATTTCCAGAAACATAAAGGTTACACTGGCTGTTTCTTTGTACTTTAGATGTGTGTGATCAGATGACTTTTTTTATCTCCAAGTTGGGGTCAGAGAACAAGTAATATCTAATTTTAACTCCTTCATTGAATGCTCCTGACTTTGTTACTAAGTGCTTATAACCCAGCGACTTTATTTAATCTTCACAACAGCCTATTAGTTAGGAACTTTTATTCCCATATGTAGCATCTTTAAAGGCCACATAGTAAATGAGTGGTACAGCAAAAATCAGCATACAGGAAATCTGAAATCAGAGCCAATCTCTTAACCTTCCTCATCGCTATTTTTGTTAATAAACCAGAAACAGTAGGAGGAGTTGAAATTGTGTTCCATGTAGAAATAAAACCAAGGTTTAACCAGAGAAAATATTTACTTCAGTAAAAGGTCAGAAGTCAGCATAAGAGTTATAGTCTCTTATAAAATTGAATTTTGGAGCTGTTACAAAGAAAATATATATACAGAGTATAATATTTCACAATTTGAGAATACTTTGTTTTTAAACTCTTAAATTTTAGAAGACTTTTAAAATGTTCTTAAATGAGATTTTATTGCTTTTGTGAAGTTTTGTAAAGAAAGACTTAGCAGACTTTGATCCTGGGTTCTCTATCTACTAGTTTTGTGAAATTTTTTCATGTTGCTTGAACTTTCTGTACCTGTGATTCCTTACCTGTAAAATTAAGATAATATTAGGGTTCTTTGTTAAGCATTTAGAATAGTACTAAACGACATATGAAGTTCAGTTCAGTTCAATCGCTCAGTTGTGTCCAACTCTTTGTGACTCCCTGAACTGCAGCATGCCAGGCTTCCCTGTCCATCACCGGCTCCCGGAGCTTACACAAACTCATGTCCACTGCCTCAGTGATGCCATCCAACCATCTCATCCTCTGTCATCACCTTCTCTTGCCTTCAGTCTTTTCCAGCATCAGGGGCTTTTCCAGTGAGTCAGTTCTTTACATCAGGTGGCCAATCAGCTTCTGCATCAGTCCTTCAATGAATAGTCAGGACTGATTTCCTTTAGGATGGACTGGTTCGATCTCCTTGCAGTCCAAGGGACTCTTAAGAGTCTTCTCCAACACCACAGTTCAAAAGCATTCAATTCTTCGGTGCTCAGCTTTTTTTATGGTCCACCTCTCCCATCCATACAATACACGACTAAATGGACCTTTGTCAGCAAAATAATGTCTCTGCTTTTGAATATGTTGTCTAGATTGGTCATAGCTTTTCTTCCAAGGAGCAAGCATCTTTTAATTTCATGGCTGCAGTCACCATCTACAGTGATTTTGGAGCCCAAGAAAATAAAGTCTGTCACTATTTCCACTGTTTCCCCATCTATTTGCCATGAAGTGATGGGACTAGATGCCATGATCTTCATTTTTTGAATGTTGAGTTTTAAGCCAGCTTTTTCATTCTCCTCTTTCACTTTCATCAAGAGGCTCTTTAGTTCTTTGCTTTCTAGCATAAGGGTGATGTCATTGGCATATCTGAGGTTATTGATATTTCTCCTAGCCATCCTGATTCCAGCTTGTGCTTCATCCAGTCCAGCATTTCTCATCATGTACTCTTTATATAAGTTAAATAAGGTTAAGTAGTGTTGTTATTATTGCAGTTATTTTCCCATCTATATTATGTGTTCATCTGTCTGTATTAATGAAAACCTTTCATGGATGGAAAATTAATTCCACTTTTTAAGTCTAATCTCTAATCCCTAATCTTATCTTCCTTTATTTTCTCTTTCTCAGCTCCTCACTATTTATGTCTTCTTTTATACTTAATATAATTTGTAAGCCAACTTCAACCTTTTTTGAAATAAAAATAGAATATATGTAAATACAAATATACATTTTTATTTCTAGTATTTAGCACTGTTAGTGTGTGGGCTTTTTGTGTCCACAAATATACTTCTATTTCTTAGAACAGGAAGTTCTAGTCTTTAATAAATAAAATATCTATTGAATAAGGAAATGAATGACTTTAAATTTGTCACATTTGTATACGCCTATGTCTTCTGCCAAATTTCCTATTCTCTAGATCAAAAACATATCCATATTGTTAATGTTTTTTTTTGTAAATGGTATTGATTACTGAATAAACTAATTCATGTGTGATTTGACCAGTATAGAATTAAGAAGATTATCTTATCTTTTATTCCATGTGTATTTGTCTGTCTCGGTACTTAAAGTAGCATTTAGGAGGGACAGCAGAACTTATGACTCACTTGGCATAATGTCACAAGTCAAATACGTTGCCGCCTTTCCCAGTTTACTTTTTTTTTTTTTTTTTTTTTAGGTACCACTGGATATTAGGTATTTCTCTTTTAAACAGTTTTACTATTAATTCTTTCAACATTTATTATAAATTTGCTAATATAGTTTCTCATTTCTTCATATTCTATACATGGATATTAGACCCAGTTATTCTTTTTTTGTTACATCTTTTTTGTCAATCTAGTAATATAAAAGAAAATGAATTTCCATGCCTTAACATTCATCTTTAGTGATCTGCATCTTCTAGTATTTATCCCTTTTCAGAGTCAGTGCCTTTTTAAGAAGATTTGTCCTGGAACTTACCTCTTAGTCATTTGTTCTACTTTGCTCTATTCTTCTAGATTTGAAATTGCCTTTTCCCATTTGAAAGAAAAAAATTTTTTCTTAGATAGTTTTATTTCTTACAGTGCCTTTCACTTATCTGTAGTGACATTTTTTTTAAATCAAAATTAGTTTTCGACTAGAAGACTTGAAACTTTTTAGACTCTTAATATGTTTATGCTAGCTAAATATTTATTTTGTTGTATATATAACCTCTCATATTATCATTAGTGATTTTTTTCTGTTTCTTTTCAGCTGGTTGGTGGAGAATTTGACTTGGAGATGAACTTTATTATCCAAGATGCTGAGAGCATAACGTGCATGACAGAGCTTTTGGAACACTGTGATGTCACATGTCAAGCAGAAATATGGAGCATGTTTACAGCCATCCTACGAAAAAGTGTTCGGAATTTACAGACTAGTACAGAAGTTGGGCTCATTGAGCAATATTGCTGAAAATGAGTGCTGTAGATGACATGATAGCAGGTATGGGATTATCTGATAGGAAAGTATAATTTAAATGTTCATATACTTATTCTCTAGTTTAATATAGGTTTGTTGAAGCCACCTTGTTTTAAAATAGATAAGTCAAGATATATTGGAAATGTGCTGTTTATATTAAGGGAAAACCTGAAGAATGAAAGATGATTTCTGTATTAGATATAATTACTATTCTGGTTTTCTGGGTTTTAGAAAATCTGAGTAATGTGGAATAAGTGCTCTCAGATCTATCAGAAAAAGGAACAGTACCTTTCGATGTAGAACTTAAACTTTTACATAATTAAAATACTACAATACATATTACATTTCTATAAAATTGGTACTTTACTGAAAGTTCTCTGAACTCCATCTTCTTCAGTCTGACATTTATGGAACAGGAAATGCTAAAAGCCTTAGGACAAGCATGTTGTGATTTTTTAAAGTGTCACTCTTACTCTGATATTTTTTGGAGGAACTTTTGTATTAAATGCAGACATTGTGGATTAGAGTATACAATTTGCATGAAATTTCAAGATAAAAGTTTAAATAATTTTGTGTTGTTATATGTCATTTGAAATAATAATTTTGATATGTGTAATTCTTCATCATCAGTCCTTTACTCACATGCAAATCCATTTCCCTCTGTGGTTAGATGCACTTAAGTAAAAATATTTTGAAAGATGGTCCCAGAGCACCAGCTATTCCCAGAAAATAAGGAGTTTGTGATAATTCTCTTAAGCCATGAGTCTTTAGCTTAACTTTCTTCTGACATGCAAAGGTTTCATAATTCTAAAAGTGCTAGTATAATTCCTCACAATATCTGATCATATCTGACCCTTAAAAATAATTCAAATACCAGAAAATCCTTATAATGTTTTTCTTTATGCATAATTAGTTTTAATATCAGTAGAACAAAATATGAAACAGGAAAGAAGGAATGAAGAATAAAGATCAATTCTTTTTAAAGTTTAAACAATATTTCACAATTTGTTTTTCTTATAGAATATATTAAAATCATTTGTAATTGCTTTCAAGGTGGCATGTATCTCTATTTAGAATAATTTAGCATTCTCTGTCTTGGTTACTGATGATTAACTTGAAAAATAATAAAAATTAAAAGGTATTTTTGATGGAGATATGGTACCATTTCGCTATATTTTAGCATTAGCAGGAATTTATTTTTATAAACTTACGAGTACACATGTTGTATAGAACATCATTTGATCTTTAAATCCTCATATCTGAGTTTAAACCCTTAAAATTCTTTGCCTTTTCTTTCTTTCTTTTTTGTAAAGTGCACTTTATAGAGTACACTTTAGAAAGTGAGCCACAATTACTAACATACTGTACATGATTCATGAGTACTGAAGTAAGGTGATAGTAAGCTTGATATTACCAAGAAACTCATATCTTCACATTTTCTGTTATATAAAGCCTCTTAGTTCCCTTATCCCTTATTCTCATTAATAATATGGATAACACAAAATTTTCACTTTTTGTTACTTAAACATTAAAAAAGTGTTAGAAAAATTTCCTCTACCTTACTTTTCAGTAGAGAAATTAAAATCTAGATAACATACTAATGAAGCCCTAGTAACTACCAAAAGGCTACTAAGTTTTCATTCTGAGTATTTTGTAACATACTAAATTAAGAGATTTTTTTTCATGTAATAATGTTGAAGGTGTTTAAACATCTGTTGTAAATTGATAGTATATTTTAATAGTATTTTTTCTCCTTTAAAAATCTTGTATGAGAAAAGAAGAGTTGTTATAGTAAAATTAAAACTTGAGGTGCTTGTTTATGTTATCTGTATAATAAGAAATTTTAATAATTATGTAATTAAATGCAAATTTAGTAGATCTTTTTTTGTGACATATGTAGGAGATGAGGTAAGGGTTTGGAAATACAATTCTTTTACTGTAGTGTGTGTAGACATACCTGAATGAAATCTTCAATGAAGATTTTGCCATTTCAGCTAGTTGCTTTAAAATGCTTAATATTAACTTTTTACATAGAGATTGCTTACTTACAATGGTGTTATGAGTAAGTCAGTTTATTGATGACTTAACCATATTATATTTCTATTTTGAAATACATAATAAATATTTTTAAAGTCTCAAAGTTCAGCTATTAATCTGTGATATTAAATAATGTATATATCAATAACTAATTATTTCAGTTTATCCTAACCTAAACTATTAATTGACAGTAAGCTTCTTATAATGTTTATGTGTATTCATTATAACTTGTGTAGTATCTGAATTCTTAGTAAGTGCTTTAGAAATTGAGATATGTAGATTTAAGTGTTTAATATCTTGCAAAGAATGATTCATAGAGGTACTATGACTCACAGTGTCTAGAGATGAGAAAGTAATCAGAGACAAGAGATTAAATGTATATTTTTTTCTTATTATCTAGTGAGCCAGTATATCTCTTATATGCACATAAATACATTGTCATAATGGATATCACTAGTCAGGGGTTGAAATGGTGCTTCCATTTAGAGACTAGTGGGTAAAAATCAGAGCTCTGAAGACATATTGCCTAGGTTTGAATTTTAACTGTACCACTTACTAGAGTGTGTGCTTTGGCAATGGAATTAAGTTACCTGTGCCTCACTTCCTCATTTTTAGAAGAGGTTAATGATAATACATAAGCTTGTTACAGGGATTTGTGAAGTTAATGCTTGTAAACCACTTGGAATGATGCCAGGCAAGGAGTGAGTACTCAGAATTGTTGCTGATGGGCCAGGGGATATTTCAAGAATATATTTTATTAAGAGTAGATAATTCTAAAACAAAATGTGGTCAAACATCAGTTTTCATTTGAAAATAACAAATTTACAATGTTATATCATTGTACCTTTGCATATTTTTGCCTGTCTTTCCCTGCATATAGCAGATTTATGTGCATGTATGTATATTATATTCTGGGGATTTATAAAATCAAATTTGTATGACTTTGCAAAGAGAACTTAATTGAAATCGTAATTCCGGATGGGAAAAAAGTGTTTAAAGTATTTTTTTCTTATAGATGATTGATAATTATTAATTCGAACAGCTATTCATGAGGTCATTTGGCTATAATGGATACCAATATATATGTAGAAATGATGAGATAACTTTTGCTCTTTCTAAAAGTGTATTACCTTGACAGATGACAGCTTATGACTAGAGTTCAGAATAACTTTATTTTCCTTTGAAGATCTTCTAGTTGATATGTTGGGGGTTCTTGCCAGCTACAGCATCACTGTCAAGGAATTGAAGCTTTTGTTCAGCATGCTTCGAGGAGAAAGTGGAATCTGGGTAAGCTGTGGTCAAAGGGAAAAGTATTCAATATCAGTGCATTAATACTTAATGTTCAACAATTTGTCTCTAGAGAGCTATAAACTTGAACTGGTAATAGAAATTATTCCTCCTAAATAGTTCAGTAAATGATTTAAAAATAATTTTCTCTCTAGTTAGAAAACAGTCTGATGGTAAAGGTGATACATTAGATATTTTTGTTAAATTTGTACAGTGACATTTCTCTTTTTTGTTTCCTTAGCCAAGACATGCAGTAAAATTATTATCCGTTCTTAATCAGATGCCACAAAGACATGGTCCTGATACTTTTTTCAATTTCCCTGGTTGTAGTGCTGCGGTAAGTTTTAAATACTTCTTTGTTTTTATTTACTTTAAGTCAGTTCTATTATGTCATAATTTACCCACAGTCAGTTCAGCAGTTTAAAAAGTACAGTTTGATGAGTTTTGAATAATCCCTTCACTGTCACCACAGTCATGATTTAGAACAATTCCATCACTCACCAAAATTTCCTTGTCTCTTTAAAGCTAGTTACCTCTCCCTGGTCCTCTCCTTTGCAACCTTTGGTTTATTTTGTGTTTGTATAATTTTACCTTTTTAAAAATTTCCATATAAATCAAATCAAATAGTATCTAAGTCTTTTTCTGTCAGCCTTTTACTTAGCTTAATGCTTTTGAGATTATCCATTTTATAATAGATTATCAGGAGTTTATTCTATTCCTTTTATTCCGAGTAGTATTACATTTTATGGTATATACTGCAGCTTACTATTCACTAGTTGATGGACTTTTGGGTTTTCAGTTTTTGGTTATTATAAGTAAAACTATCTTGAATGTAGATCTTCTGCAGTTATGTTTTCTTATCTCTTGAGTAAGTACATAAAGAGTGGGATTGCTGGGTTTCTTATTAAGTGCATATTTCGTTTCATAATAAACAAGGAAACAAAGCTTTCTGTAGTGAAAAATTTTTCATTCTCATAAGAAGTATATGAAATCCCAGTTGATCTGCATTCTGGACATTCATTTCATTCAGTTCAGTCCTATCTGTTTAATTTGAGACTTGTAAATGGTAGTATAAAGGTAACTCATTGTAGTTTTAATTTTGTGTTGCCCTTATGGCTGATATTGAGCATTTTTCTTGTATTTATTGGCCATTCTTAAATCTTTTGTGATGTTTGTGTTCAAATCTTCTGTTCACTTTAAAAAATGTGATTGTCTTGTTATCTCAAGAGTTACATCTGGGATATAAATTAATTTGGAAATGAATTTGTCAAATATTTTCTTCCAATCTGATGCTTGTCTTTTATTTTCTTAGCAATATTTCTTGAAGTGCAAAAGATTTTAATTTTGATGAAGTTCAATTAAAATTTTCTTTCTTTTATTGCATATGATTTCTGTAGTCTAAGAATTGGTATAAACCAAGGTTATAGGGTTTTTTCTCTTCTGCATTCTACTGAAAGTTGGTTATATTAGCTCTTCTGTTTAGGTCTTATGTTCAGTTCAGTTCAGTCTTATGTTAGGATCGCACAAAGATCCCTTTTGTGTGAATTTTTTAAAATATGGTGTGAAAGAAGATTGGAGGTTAAGTTTTGTTTGTTTTAACATGTGACTATTAATTATTTCATAACCATTTGTTGAAGCAACAGTTCTTTTCACTTTGGATTGTGTTAATACCTTTCTTGAAAACTGTCTGGCCATTTTTGTGTGGATCTAGTTCTGAATATTCTAACTCATGAAACACAATATATTTCTCCCTTTGTTTCATTTTCTTTTGTTTTTCAGCATTTTGTAGTTTTTAGCATGCAAGTATTAAACGTTTTTGGTTACATTCATTCAGAAATATATAAAAATGCAAAATTTTATTATTGTTGACCTTATATCGTGAGACCTTAATAAACTCACTTACTTGTCCTAGCAAGTTTTAGTAGATACCTTTTAATTGCATTTCGTACCTTATTATACTGGCTAGGACCTAGCCAGTGTAATAGTTATCATAACAGTTTTTACTTAATCTGAGGAAAAGCATTAAATATTTCACTATTACATATGCTATTAGCATTACGTTTTAAGGTAATGTCCTCTATCAGGTTGAGGAAATTCACTTCTATTCATATTTGCTGGGCATTTTTTTTCACCATCAGTATGTTAATGTCATTGTTGAATTTCATAAAATGCTTTTTCTGATTTTATCAAAATGATCATATACTTTTTCTTCTTAATCTTATTAATGTGGTGAATTACAGTGACTGGTATTTCAGTGTTAAATCACCTTTGCATTCCTAGGAAAAAATCTATTTGATCACAGTGTAACAACCTTTTCATACAATACTGGATTTGATTTACTAATACTAAGAAATTTTACAGTTATTTTTAGGATTGATTTGAGGATACATTTTTCTTTTCCTGTAAAATCTTTCTCCGGTTGTGATCTTAAGAATCATAAACTCATTTCCTCGTAAAATGAGTTGGGAAGTATTCATTTCTCTCTGTTGAAGAGTTTGTGTAGAATTGATAATACTTACTCTTGAATGTGGGCTTCCCAAGTGGTATTAGTGGTGCAGAACCCATCTGCCAGTGCAGGAGACCTAAGAGACGCATCTTTGATCCCTGGGTCAGGAGGATCCCCTGGAGGAGGGCATGGCAACATGCTCCAGTATTCTTGCCTGGAGAATCCCATGGACAGAAGAGCCTGGCGGGCTACAGTCCATAGGGTGGCAAAGAGTCAGATGCTACTGAAGCGACTTAGCACACATGCACACACACACACACACACACACACACACACACTCTCTTGCAGTATGCTAGAATTCACTATTGAAGCCATCTGGGTCTTGGATTTTGTTTGTAAGAAGGTTTTAAATTACGAACTTCATTTCTATAGTGGATATAGGAAAGTTTTTTGTTTGAGTGAACATTGGTAGTTTTGTGTCTTTCAGGTAATTCTTTTGGTTAATTTCAGTTATCAAATATATTGGCATAAAATTTTCATCCTATCCTCTTGTTATCCTTTTAATGTCTATAGGATGTGTAGTGATGCCTCCTCTTCCATTGTTACTATGATTTCCCTCAGTCTGTCGTACTGGAAAGTGAAAAGGAAAGTGAAAGCCACACAGTCATGTCCTAATCTTTGCGATCCCATGGACTGTAACCTGCCCAGCTCCTCTGTTCATGGAATTCTCCCAGCAAGGGAGTATTGGAATGGGTTGCCATTTCCTTCTGCAGGGCATGTTCCTGACCCAGGGATAGAACCCAGGTCTAGCTGGAGGTGTTTCCATTTTGTCGCTCTTCAAAGAAATAGCTCTTTCAATCTTCTTGATTTAATCATCTCAATCTATATGGTAATATTGTAGAGCATATGTGGAATTTTTGGCTAGAAGAACAAGTTTTGATTTCAGAATTCTCTAGTTCATTACTGTAGAGGACTCATCTTTAGTGTTTCTTGGCTTTCATGTAAAATATTAGTAGTTTTATAATGGAATAGGGGTTGTGGGCCTGTAATGAAATAATGTACTGCTTAAGCACTGTAAAGTTGTAAAACATCATGTAAATATTTATTGCTCTTTGGTTATTTTAAGTACTTCAGTGTTCTTGCAATCTCCCATTTTTTCAGCCATTCTCCTAATTTTATATTTTTTTCTGAATATTTTGTTACTAATCTTGTTTTTTTTAAGTTACAGTTTCACCAACTATGAACAAAACATAGGAACATTTTTAAAAAATTACAGGATGGAAGTCAATCATTTTATGTATCTGTTAGAGTGGAACATATATAATCTGTAGAGAAAACACTGTCAATTGTCCCTAAGTAGTTGAGGGTTTCTTAGATATAGTAGTTCTGTTCACACACATACATATTTCTAACAATTTTACAGAACTGTTGTTGATCTGAAGTCTGATAGGTTTCAGTCTAAGGTATGGGAAAGAAGAGCAAAGTGTTTTGAATGAAATATAAGCAAGTTCCTGTTTTATATATAGAATTGACAAAGTTTAGCTAAAGCTAATGAATGACTCTGGTTTAATAAATTCCCTGAATTGCCTCAGTATGGTTGCAGTTCATCCTGTTTTTAGCTATTTGGCCATCAAATACCTATCAATATGCAATACATTTTACATACACATAACACGCACAGAGATAATTTTAATGTCATTAGTAGTATATGTTTGAATTGTTTTTGCTCATGGGATGTTAGTAGACTTATACTATCTATTCCCGTTTTCCTGGTTTTCCCTGCATCACTCATTTTCATAAAGAGTAGTTTGGATCAAGGGTATATTCTGTGTAAAGGAGGAAGTATGGAAGGAACTGGACATTATTTCATTTGAGTCATACAATCTGTACAAGATAAGTGACATTACTGCTGTTGTCAGTTGAGGAAACTAAGTAATAAGCCTCCTCATTGTAAACTTTGTTCATAGCCTTAAAGTAGAGTCACAACCTTAAGAATCTGCCTGATCTTAAATCCAGTATTTCACTTAACAACAAATTGGCTAATTATCAAGCATGTTACTTCTGCTGTTGAACTGCTGAAAAATTTAGATAGGAGCTGATTTTAAACCCTTCCTATCACAGTGTTTTGATGATCTGCTTCTGAATGAGGTTGAACCAGTGGCATTTTAGTAATAAAAAAATATATAGTGTTTGGACCGCTGCTCACATTGGTGCCTTTGGATGATTAAAATCATGATACTATTTACTTTCCCTCCAAAATGACCAAAATAACATATTAAGCCTTCTGAATTGTATTTCACATTGTGGAGATACTTTCTATGAGTTTTGTTGCCTCCATATGAGCAATTTGGTAATATTTACAGAGAGTTAATTGAATTTTTCAGTGATTTGGTGAAGGTGAATGATAAATGTAAGATTACATTTTATATGCCCTGTTACCTTTATGAATATATTGTTTAGATTTGTTTTTCATGATTGTTATCTATTTCATGAATTTGCTTAATTTAAGAAATAGTACACTTCTATATTCATTGAAATAGTTAACTGAACACATCCTATCTGAACATCAAAATCTTCTCCATTTGTATTTTTGCGAAATGAGACAGAAATGTAAAATTTGGAGTCAACTAGTCTAGGAGGCGGTGAGGGATACAGATTTCAGAGTTCTGTGAACTCACTAGACACAACGAGGGACCCTATTTATGGATACCAAAATATTGTAGAAGGAAGTATGGAAGAAATGTGAAGGCAGCTTAAACCCATAATCACAGACATAGCCCAAAGGACATGCCATTATCACCATGAGATAATGGCTATTTAGGCTGAATGATTTGGGAGTAAATGAACCTGAATTCCACATTAGGCAGTCCTTTCACAAAGTTAGCTTTTTATACACTGATTGAGGGAGCATGTATGCATTAAAGAGTTGAAAAGAAACTAGGGATACAAAGTGTACTGTATGAAAGACTTTGGTTGGTACATAAGTAAGAACAGGAAGTTGAGTCATACCCTTTAGAAATGGGACATTTTAGGTCCCCAAAGCATTTTTTCTAGCTGTTACTTATTAAATTTAAGACTATACTTCAATAAAAGATAATTTTAGAATATATATTTAATAAAAAACAAATTTAAGAGAATGTCCTTGAGTAGAGTTAACTATCTTGTTGAAGAGATTGGCCATAAATAAAGATCCCTATTTATCTATGGAATTATTGTTGTTGTTCAGTTGCTAAGTCATGTCCAACTCTTTGTGACCCCTGGGACTGTAGCCTGCCAGGCTCCTCTGTCCATGGGTTTTTACAGGCAAGAATACTGGAGTGGGTTGCCATTTCCTACTCCAGGGGATCTTTGCGACCCAGGGACTGAACCTGTGTCTCTCGCATCTCCTGAATTGGCGGGTGGATTCTTTACACAGTGCTACCTGGGAAGCCCCAAAGAATGTTATTATATCATTATAATATGGGAAGCAAGACCAATTGTCATATCATATGACAGTAAGACTATTGTCATATCATTATCACTGAAGCTTATTATTTTTTTTTAGTGAGACTTTTCTTTTTTGTGTTGTATTCAGTTCACTGGTGTTTGCAACTGAATGTGATTTAGGATTCTTTCCGTCTTACCTTTTGGATAATAACAAATGAGTACCACATGTCTTTTCTATGGTGGAAGAATAGTTCTGGAAAACTTAAAGAGCAGTTCAATTCAATTTCTTTACTGCATCTCTTAGTTCAACGCATTGTCTAAGTTCTGATGTAGAGCTCAGTAGACCATATGATGAGACTGATGATGTATTAATAGAAAGTGCTGGGGCCATTGGCTGGAAGTAAGAGATTGTTTGGATATGTGGAGTAATGGGGGAAAAGGGAAAGAGTGAGCTGCCCTCCTGAATGCTTAATACCACAGTGGCAGTGTTGTCATGAATTGCCCCTGCTAATATGGCAGTGTACTTGGGCATGTTGATCATGGCAAGAGTTTGGAAACCATGAATCTAACCCTGTGCCACTTGTGTTCCACAGGCATTATGAACAAATGAATACATTTAAGTTATTTTTATAATTCTGTAGAATCACTATTCAATGTCCTCAATAAATATTTCTCCTATTTACCTTGGTACTCTGAAGCAGCTATATAGTAGGTGATAAATAGTAGGTGATGTCTGGTTTAATGAAACTTATAGAGGTATAATCCAGCAGTAAACTTGGCAAGAATTACATTTTACTAAGAAACAAAAAAGCTATATTGACAATTAAACTGTACTAATCACTTAGATTAAAATCTGAAAGGACATGACATGTATTGTATAGGAAAACTTGCATTTCATTTTTAAGGTTTGTCTTCATTTCAAATGGTATGTTTCAATTTATGTGTTTGTATGTGTGTTTTCATTTTTTTAATGCAGTAGACATTTTGCTACTTTGAGATTTTTCAGTGACACATATTGAATGTTTTCTATGTCTTAAGTCACAATGCTGGGAGTATAAACTATATTTCTAACTCTTTAGGAACTCATTGGTAGACATAAAAGCACCTTGTTACAACAAGCTACTAAGTGCTATGTGCTAGGGACTAACTCCTATGGGAAAACAATGAAACAAGAAACTAGGCTATGATGAAGTTCAGGAGAGCTTCACAAGAGAGAGATGTATTAGCCTGAAATTGAGGGGTAATTGGGATCTTATTGGAGGCTGTGTTTTGGGCAGAAGTAGCATCATGTACAAATTGAGAAACAGGTAACAGAACAGAACATGTAATTGTTGGAACAGCTTGTATGTTCAGATATACTCTGGGATGTAAGGTGAGGCACTAGAAGAGAATAAGACTGAAAGGATTTGTTGGAGCCAGTGTGTAAAGAGCCTTGTGTAACCTTAAGAAACTTAGAATTTATTTTATATGCAGAAGATATTTAATATGGAAGCTATGTGTTATATTTCAGTAAGTTCATTAGCAGCAATATGAAGGATATGCTTAGAGGAACAGATCAGTAATAAAACCATTAAAGGTATTTATCTTTTATGTGAAGGAATTTGGATATCTCATAGGAAGATAAGTGAATCCACTTAGATACTTCTTGACTTCAGGTCAAGTAATATATTGCTTTCTCATTTCATTTTCTGAGAGTGGCTAGTTGTTTTTTTTTTTTAATTACTATTATCAACTGAATACTGTATTAATTTCTTTCCTACTTATAAGTGGATCTGAGTCCTTTTTGATCATAAATTTCAGTGGTTCAGTTTCTGAATGATAAACCTCATGTTCCCCTTGTTTGTTTCAGTATTAGTGTTATTTCTTAATACTTCTGTTTCTTCAGTATTGATTCCATTAACATTTCTAACACAGTTGTTTTTTGATTGAAAATTCAGCTTTCTTTATCAAGTAAAATATTACTGAAAACCTAATGTAAGCTGAAAACTGAAAATTTTGCAGCCTATGTGTAAGGGACTGTATATTGGTGAATTGATGGAGGTGTTATTGGAGTACAGTTTGAACTATACTATATAACTTAGAGATGAATCTTGATTTATTGAGTATTTGAAAGTGTAATGTTTCTATAGTCAGTAAATAATATTAATAGATTACTTTAATAAGATAATTTCTATTTTTATATTTGTCCATGATTCTTTGATACTCATACCTTCATTGTGTTTTAATCTGTGAAAGCCATACTTGACCTTAGTTACTGTCACATTTTCTTTAACTGATACTTTCCTAATTTTTATCATTACCTTGTAGGCAATTGCATTGCCTCCTATTGCAAAGTGGCCTTATCAGAATGGCTTCACCCTAAATACTTGGTTTCGTATGGATCCATTAAATAACATTAATGTTGATAAGGATAAACCTTATCTTTATTGGTAAGTTATATATTTAATTTTAGTACTTTGTCTTAAGCATTTCAATTTTTTAAAAAAAGTAACAGTGTCAAGGCAACATAGTGCATAGAATAAGTAAAAATGTTAAACCTATAAAGATACAGTTATGTTAGTTTATTTTATTCATTTTTTGCTGTTGATTCTAGGCTATCTGCCCTACTATTTTTTTCCCCCTTAATTCCATTTTAAGAATCAAGTATTACAGATCTTCTGTTTCAAGTCTGCATATATCAATTGTATGTTCTGAGTGAAGATGCTGATCAAGAAGAGAAAATGAAAAACAAACTACTATCAGATTTCTTTCAATTTGCCTTTTGACTTACATGGTTCTGTGAGCATAATTAAGATATGCTTTGAAATACTGATTTTGATAACCATGTGCTGCTGCTGCTGCTGCTGCTGCTGCTACTGCTAAGTCACTTCAGTCGTGTCCAACTCTGTGCGACTCCATAGACGGCAGCCCACCAGGCTCCCCGGTCCCTGGGATTCTCCAGACAAGAACACTGGAGTGGGTTGCCATGTCCTTCTCCAATGCATGAAAGTGAAAAGTGAAAGTGAAGCTACTCAGTTGTGTCCAACTCTTAGCGACCCCATGGACTGCAGCCCCCAGGCTCCACTGTCCATGGGATTCTCTAGGCAAGAACACTGGAGTGGGTTGCCACTTCCTTCTCCAAATAACCATGTGAGAAGTTATAAATAGATAAGATTGATTATTTAGTAGATAACTAACAGAATGGGTGGATCATCCCAACAGTGAGTTCACCTGTAAGACTCAGAACTTGGTCATTTTAGATTACCAATAATGCCAAGTTACAAGAGCATCAAACTTTCATTTATTACCTTACTATGTACTAGCCATCATAAGTGCTTACTTGTATTACATCATTTAATACTCACAGTGCTCTGAAATAAGATTGCCTGAGTTTAAGTCCTGCCTTTACCACTCACTGTTTATCTCGTACTTTGGTGTCTTCATCTGTAAAATGAGGATAATAATAGTACCTATCATGTAGGATTTAATGGTAGCATAATATTTTGTGTGCTTTTTATATATGACTAGTTCAGAAATGTGAGTGTTGAAAAATGTGAGCTACGGATAGGTTGTAGACTCTACTACAGAAAGATTACATATGGATAGTATGTATGGATAGTCTGAGAGAGAGTTTTAACAGACCTCTGAACTTACAAACATAAATGAGGTTGAACTTCCAAAAGATCATTTGGGGAGATCATACTTTTATTGCAGTAATACTATCATTTGTCAGAACATTCATAGGTTTTTCTGTGTGATTGAATTCACAGCTGGAGGAGTATTTCTCCGGAAGAAAATAACTCTATTTCTTAGTCACATCTTTTTTCTTTTTTTCTGTTTCGACAGTACATGTACTCCTTTGCTTGATTTTGCTTGATTACCTACCTTTTTTTCCAAACTTGGCTCTCATTTTTCCTGTAAATTTGTAAACTGTTTTCAGAGATATAGTAGAATTAAAGAGGAAGTTGTTTTTGGAAACATTAACTGTATATATGATTTCTGTATATGCTAATCCAGGTGATCATTTAAAGTTTATGAAATCTACTTGGTAGCCTTTTATTGACCATTAATTTGTTTTTATGTATTTGTGTTACTTATGTATTTGTGAAATTGAAATGTTAAAAGATTCTATAGTCTTCTATTTTCCCAACTTAAATTTCTTCTTTTAGTTCTAAAGTTTTCCTGTTTTAGTCTTTATTGGTACCTATAATACCCTTTCTACTCTGTAGGTGTAGAAGTTTTATTTGTATAATTGTGTTTTTTATTATTTATGTAATAGTAATCTTCAGGTATATTGCCCTTTGTAGCAGAGGATATTATACTACTTTCAGTTTTCTTTGCAGTTTTCGTACTAGCAAAGGAGTTGGTTACTCTGCTCATTTTGTTGGCAATTGTTTGATTGTTACATCATTGAAGTCCAAAGGAAAAGGTTTTCAGCACTGTGTGAAATATGATTTTCAACCACGCAAGGTATGTATAAGTAAATCATCTATTGAGAGTAATGCAATTCACCATTCCCACTGTCTTAAAACTTACCTATTTTGGCTTCCATAATATTCTCTTTTATTGGTTTTCTCATGACTCCTGTCTTTTATCTCTGCCTGCATTTTCTTTCTACTTTTATGTCTAACTTTTGACATAAAACAATGAGTTTCCTGACCTCTTGCAGTGTCTGTTTCTCTCATTCACTCTCATATTCCCTCTCTTGCTGTGATATATTCTATGACATTCTTTCAGTGAACATTCAGTGCATATTTACTCAGTGCCAGACACTGTTGTAGGCACAGGCGAGATGACAGTGAACAAAACAAACAACATCCTTGCTTTTGTGGAGCTTCTTTTTTTTTTTTCAGGGATTTTTATTCAGTTTCAGGGCATATTCTACCCCATATCCACAGGAACCCATCGTAACAGATTTGGAACTCATGTGAGGTGGAGGGACTGCTTGGTCTTTTTCTTTTTTGTTATCCCATGTGTATTGTGCCTCATACTGAAAAAAATACTATTTTGAATGGGGTTCTCAAATATATACCTTTATTTCTTACATGAGTCTAATAAAAAGTTTTCCCTTATGTAAGGGATAATTTAATTGTTATTTCTATTAAAGAATGGCAGCTTGCAATAATTCATTAATATATTAGAAAATAGCTTAAAAGCAATGATTTAAAATAAATTTATACATTAGAAGGGGATTTCTTTTTTTCTTGATACAAATCCCACTTATTTTCATATAATTCTCATTGCCTCTCCTCTAGAAATTCTGAGAAATTCTGATTTATTAGATTTGGGATGAGACCTAGGCAGTATCTGTCAAATGTGCCAAATTGTTTTGAATTTTAGTGGGAATTTGTTAGAAATACTGATCCCTGGACTTATTTTCATGGCAGGAATATGAGTTTTTAACAAATACTCTGTATGATTTTTCTCATCAGACAAGTTTGAGAACAGTGCTTCAAATAGTGGAAACAAGAAAACTTAAGAATCAAATAAAATTACCATTAATTAATAAAAATCAGTTTAACCTGATTGTTCTCTCTCTCTCTCTCTCTCTTTTCTATCTCTTTCTTTGTCTTTACATTGTTGCCTTTTGAGAAATACATTCCCATTTGTAACAAGTCTCTCTCTCTCTCTCTCTCTCTCTCTATATATATATATATATGTATGTATATATGTGTGTGTGTGTGTGTGTGTGTGTGTGTCTGTGTGTACCTATATCTTGGTAAGATCAGGGAGTGAAGTGGGTCTTGAAAGGCCTTCTGTAAAGATTTTTATAAAATCTTGAAAATTATAAGTATTTGATTTTGTGTTAAGTTGCTTCACTTGTGTACAACTATTTGCAACCCTATGAAGTGTAGCCTGCCAGGCTCCTGCATCCATGGGATTCTCCAGGCAGGAATACTGGAGTGGGTTGCCATGACCTTCTCCAGGGACTCTTCCTGACTTAGGTATTAAACCCATGGCTCTTACATTTCCAACTTTGGCAGGCTGGTTCTTATTGTTACATCAGTCAAGATAACTCCACTCTCTTATTTTTGCACTTTGTTTAGTTTTTTCAGGTGATACCCTAGCTAAGTTGTTATCCTTCCTACTAAGAAGTTTAATTAGACTATCAAGAAGTATTTTCCTAGTGCTATCACTTACCAGATGTTTGACCTTGTGGAAATGAATGTAAATGATTAGCATATTACCTCATATATAGTAAGTGCTTAATGCATATTAACTACTGTTGATATTTGTATAAATATCATGTTATATTTTTCTACTAAATTCTTAATATAGGCCTTTTTTATTGTTCCTGTTAGTATCTTTCTTTTATAAAACTATTTTTGAGTTTCAAACTAAATGCAGACCTCAATTTACATTTATAGTATCAATATGCACTCACAACACTCAAGTCAAAACTTGGGCTTTTTTGGTTCAAAAAGTCACTAGTCTGTCATCTGTAGAGTACATCTTGATTTTCCTAAGGAAAGAAGATAGAAAAGTTTATTTTCTTATAAATAAGTATTATTCATTTTGAGATCATTCATTAAATTGTGTATTCATTTATTCACCCATTTAATCTTACATGTTGATGTTATGACCAAAAGCAAATTCCAGACTTAATTATCTGGCTAATAAATGGCTGCTGCTAAGTCACTTCAGTCGTGTCCGACTCTGTGCGACCACATAGATGTCAGCCCACCAGGCTCCCCTGCCCTGGGATTCTCCAGGCAAGAACACTGGAGTGGGTTGCCATTTCCTTCTCCAATGCATGAAGGTGAAAAGTGAAAGTGAAGTTGTGCAGTCATGTCTGACTCTTCACAACCCCAAGGACTGCAGCCTACCAGGCTCCTCTGTCCATGGGATTCTCCAGGCAAGAGTAATAATTGGCTAACTTTATTAATTAATTAAGTTGGTTACCACTGTCCATTTAAGTGAAAAATTGGAAACCTTTTTAGATTCCCTTTTGAAAATTGGGATCTCCAGTCAGTTTTGTTAGCTAGTTCATTTCCCCCCCTTTTAGAATTATCGATGCCTTTATCTTAATGGCATCACTCACTCCATGGACATGAGTTTGAGCACGCTCAGGGAGATAATAATAGACAGGAAGCCTGGTGTGCTGCAGTCTGTAGGGTAGCAAAGAGCCGGACACAACTAAGCGTCTGAACAACAGCTCTTATCCTAACAGTCTCACTTCCTCACTGCTGTCAGTTATGTTCCTAAGCTATGGAAATGATATTTCACTTTCCTGCTTAAAATTCTTTAGTGATACTGCACTTCAGTTCAGTCGCTCAGTTGTGTCCGAGTCTGCGATCCCATGGACTGCAGCACGCCAGGCTTCTCTGTCCATCACCAACTCCCAGAGCCTGCTCAAACTCATGTCCATTGAGTTAGTGATGCCAACCAAACATCTCATCCTCTGTCGTCTCCTAATCTTCCTGCTTTCAATCTTTCCCAGCATCAGGGTCTTTTCCAGTGAGTCAGTTCTTCGCATCAGGTGGCCAGTGTATTGGAGCCTGAGCTTCATCATCAGTCCTTGCAGTGAATATTCAGGACTGATTTCCTTTAGGATAGACTGGTTGGAGTCTCCTTGCAGTCCAAGTGACACTCAAGAGTCTTCTCCAACACCATAGTTCAAAAGCATCAATTCTTGGGTCCTCAACTTTCTTTTTAGTGCAATTCTCAATCCATACATAACTACTGGAAAAACAATAGCTTTGACTAGACAGACCTTTGTTGGCAAAGTAATGTCTCTGCTTTTTAATATGCTGTCTAGTTTGGTCATAACTTTTCTTCCAAGGAGCGAGTATCTTTTAATTTCATTGCTGCAATCACCATCTGCAGTAATTTTGGAGCCCCTAAAAATAAAGTCACTGTTTCCATTGTTTCCCCATCTATTTGCCATGAAGTGATGGGACCAGATGCCATGATCTTAATTTTCTGAATGTTGAGTTTTAAGCTAACTTTTTCACTTTCCTCTTTCACTTTCAGCAAGAGGCTCTTTAGTTCTTCTCTTTCTGCCGTAAGTGTGGTGTCATCTGCATATCTGAGGTGATTGATTTTTCTCCTGGCAGTCTTGATTCCAACTTGTGCTTCATCCAGTCCAGCATTTCTCATGATGTACTCAGCAGTGGCCACAGGACTGGAAAAGGTCAGTTTTCATTCCAATTCCAAAGAAAGCCAATGCCAAAGAATGCTCAAACTACCGCACAGTTGCACTCATCTCACATGCTAGTAGAGTAATGCTCAAAATTCTCCAAGCCAGACTTCAGCAATACGTGAACCGTGAACTCCCTGATGTTCAAGCTGGTTTTAGAAAAGTCAGAGGAACCAGAGATCAAATTGCCAACATCTGCAGGATCCTCGAAGAAACAAGAGAGTTCCAGAAAAACATCTATTTCTGCTTTATTGACTATGCCAAAGCCTTTGACTGTGTGGATCACAAGAAACTGTGGAAAATTCTGAAAGAGATGGGAATACCACACCACCTGACCTGCCTCTTGAGAAATCTGTATGCAGGTCAGGAAGCAACAGTTAGAACTGGACATGGAACAACAGACTGTTTCCAAATAGGAAAAGGAGTACGTCAAGGCTGTATATTGTCACCCTGCTTATTTAACTTCTATGCAGAGTACATCATGAGAAACGCTGGGCTGGAAGAAGCACAAGCTGGAATCAAGATTGCTGGGAGAAATATCAATAACCTCAGATATGCAGATGGCACCACCCTTATGGCAGAAAGTGAAGAGGAGCTAAAAAGCCTCTTGTTGAAAGTGAAAGAGGAGAGTGGAAAAGTTGGCTTNGTACATCATGAGAAATGCTGGACTGGAAGAAACACAAGCTGGAATCAAGATTGCCGGGAGAAATAGCAATAACCTCAGATATGCAGATGACGCCACCCTTTTGGCAGAAAGTGAAGAGGAACTCAAAAGCCTCTTGATGAAAGTGAAAGAGGAGAGTGAAAAAGTTGGCTTGAAGCTCAACATTCAGAAAACGAAGATCATGGCATCCGGTCTCATCACTTCATGGGAAATAGATGGAGAAACACTGGAAACAGTGTCAGACTTTATTTGGGGGGGGGCTCCAAAATTACTGCAGATGGTGACTGCAGCCATGAAATTAAAAGACGCTTACTCCTTGGAAGAAAAGTTATGACCAACCTAGATAGTACATTCAAAAGCAGGAACATTACTTTGCCGACTAAGGTCCGTCTAGTGAAGGCTACGGTTTTTCCTGTGGTCATGTATGGATCTGAGAGTTGGAGTGTGAAGAAGGCTGAGCGCCGAAGATTGATGCTTTTGAACTGTGGTGTTGGAGAAGACTCTTGAGAGTCCCTTGGACTGCAAGGAGATCCAACCAGTCCATTCTGAAGGAGATCAGCCCTGGGATTTCTTTGGAAGAAACGATGCTAAAGCTGAAACTCTAGTACTTTGGGCACCTCATGGGAAGAGTTGACTCATTGGAAAAGACTCTGATGCTGGGAGGGATTGGGGGCAGGAGGAGAAGGGGACAACAGAGGATGAGATGGCTGGATGGCATCACTGACTCGATGGACGTGTGTCTGAGTGAACTCCGGGAGTTGGTGATGGACAGGGAGGCCTGGTGTGCTGCGATTCATGGGGTCGCAAAGAGTCAGACACGACTGAGCGACTGAACCGAACTGAACTGAAAGCAGAGGATGCAAGCTATCTTCCAGAGGCTCATTGTTAGGTGTGTCCAATAGGGGGCACCAGAGAGAAACTGCAAGGCTTCTGCTTGTTCCACACTTTCTGTGGATCTCCTGTTCCTGACTGCAGCATTCCAGGAAATGTTTGCATATTCTGTAGCAGCAGCTGTGTATTGGCAGCTTCCTCCTCTCTTTGAAATCCCAGAAGCACAACATCCCTCAAAACCCACAGCACCAGCCCAGCAGTTTCCCCTCTTCAGGGACCTGACTTTCAGCTCAAGGGTCTCTTCCACCAGTCCTCCAAGTTGAAACAATTGTAACGTCTTCCCTTGGTGCCTTCAACTCAATGTTTGAAGCCGAAGTTGCTACTTCCTAACACCTCAAGAGTTCCCTTTTGCCTTTTCAGTTTTAGAAACCTAATTACAAGTCTCTATATCAAATTCTTTCTGCAAAGACAGCTAGTGTGGCTCTGCCTCTTGCCTGGAACCAAGTGAAGCTGCAGTGTGCCCACCCTCAGCATATCCACACCGGTTCCGGGTGTGACCCTGGACAGGATTTCTGCTCACTGTCAGCTGCAAGATGCATCCTGGGACAGTCTCTCAGGTTCTATAACAAAATCTTCCATGTATTAAATAAGCCAGCAGTGTCTCTACATGGGTCTCGGTGGAAAGGAAGGACCAGCTTTCAGCAGTTCTAGGCATGGCTTTTCCCCCTGCCTTCTGCTATTTTGCTCCACTCTCCATCTCAAAGGACCCACACTCATTTTGTGTTCATTCAAGAGCCCAAAGTACCCTCTGTCCTCACTCAGTCTAACCAAGGGCCTTTCAGGTATCCTATAATCACAAAATCTTTACATTTTTTGAGAATTTTCTCTCATATGTATCAAGCATTGTGGAGGGACACTGATAATATTACCTAGCATTTATTAAGTATTTATCATAAAACTCAAGATTCTTTCTTCATCCTCAAAACAATCATATTTTATAGAAGGGGAAACTGAGACCTAGACAGGTACAGATTTGCTCCGAGTCATGAACAAAACCAAGCCTTCCAGGTGGCAGACAGGTAAAGAATCCTGCCATTGCAGAAGATGTGGGCAACATGGGTTCGATCCCTGGGTCAGGAAGATCCCCTGGAGGAGGAAATGGCAACTGGCTCCAGTATTCTTGCCAGGAGAATCCCATGGACAGAGGGGCCTGGCAGGCTACAGTCCATGGGGTCACAAAGAGTTGGAAAAGACTGAGCGACTGAGCACTCACACACACATGGACAAAACCAAGATCTGGCCCCAGGATGACTGACCTTCTGCTTCCTTAACGACCATTAGAGCAACATTAACTGGGGGAATATTTCAGCTGTTTTTCAAATGATGATGAGGCTGAGGTCTTAACTAGGATTATGTTTGGTGTATGTATGTGTGAGACTGTATATTAGCTCTAGATTTTAAAAGGCATAAATATTTAGAATTTGGAGAAGAAAATCAACTGTAAGGCTTTTCTGCAGCACACTGTAAAACCTGAGGTCAAAAATGAGGGAAGGGAGGCATGTCATAGAAAAAATATATGTAACTGCCCATTTCTCTTGGCAGTACTTGGATGATTGCTGGCTTCTTGGCATTAATCATCTGTCAGAAATTACCTTCTCCACACCTGACACCCCTACCTTGACAACTTTTGCCTCCTTGCTCATGAGTGATGGGATGATGGTTAGGCCCTATTCATCATACATTTTGATCAGACTGTCATCCCTGGTGACTCAAATCTCCTGCCTGGGACTAGGCCCCAGAGATGTCAGCCCCAAAGTGAAATCTTGCGATGGCTGGGTAGATGGTTCTGGGAGTCAGATTGATGGCGATCAGGGTTTGCTGTATGTCAGCTGCAAGTTGCCTGCTGTGACACATGAGTTGTGTGCTCATATAAGTGCTCATATAAAAGTACAGCCAGAGACCAAGATGGCCCAGGCCTACCTCTTAGCATAAGAATGACTCTAATTGGATAGGTGCTCAGCTGTGCTACATCTGGGTCTAGGATGGGTCAGAGAAGGACAGAATTCTAAACTAGTAAGAAGGCAGAGTTTCTATATTATCTTAACAAATGACTCAGACACCTATGGATGCCAACTTGGAAATGAGAGAGTAAGAAATGTAAGAGAAGATTTCTAGGGGTCTGAAGAATAAAGAACCCTGAAGCAGAAAGATTGGGAAAGTAAAATCATGAAGATTTAAAAGTGAACTCAGATTTTCGGAGAAATAATAGTTTAGAGTTAACATTATATACTCTGGATACTTAACTTTTTAAAAAAACATTTATAAGTGCCCTGACCTTTTATCAGCATTAGATCCTACTGATATCCCTCCTTCTTGAAATGTTCCTCTCCTCTTCATCATCTACTACTTAATAAACTAGACCCACCTAAAACATCTTTTCCTGTTCTAAATCCTTATCAGGTCATTCTTACTCAAATTTATCTTGTGCCTTCGGTCTATATTGTGTCACTCATGTACTATATTTTCTTACTATACTTTCCTGAGCGTGCAAAGTGAGTTGTGTTTCTGTCATCTTTCTCCCAGTTGATAAGGAGGCCTTTGAGATTAGGGTTATCTCTTAGCCATTTGGGATACCCTAGTACTTAGCAATAGTGTATGCTCTGGGAATGTTTATTGTTGTTCAGTCACTTAGTCATGTCCAGCTCTTTGTGACCCCAATGACTGAAGCACGCCAGGCTTCCCTGTCCATCAGCAACTCCTGGAACTTGCTCAAACTCACGTTCATCGAATCAGTGATGCCATCCAACCATCTCATCCTCCATTGCCCTGTTCTCCTTCTGCCTTCTATCTTTTCCCACATCAGCCTCAGGGTCTTTCCCAATGAGTCGGTTGTTTGCATCAGATGGCCGAATTATTGGAGTTTCAGCTTCATAAGCAGTCCTTCCAATGAATATTCAGGGTTGATTTCCTTTTGGATTGACTGGTTTGATTTCCTTCCAGACCAAGGACTCTCAAGGGAATGTTTATTGATTGGAGATAATTATGTGCCAAGTACAAAGTCCTCTGATAAAACCTAGCACAGTTCTAGGTACCTAGAAGTAAGAGGGTATGGACAGGTTCAGGTAGAGACTGATGTCTTGTATAGGACTGTGATAGCAAGCTTCTGCAGGACACATTCTCCACCTCTATCTAGATACACAGATGCCATTTCTATACTCGAGGCCACAGAATGCAGCAAATTGAAAACATTTCTTTGGTCTCTCTCAATAAATCCTGCAGTTGAAATGGTATCTGTTGCAAATGCCATTTATAAGAGCCAATAATAATACAAGAGCTTGATCTTGACAGCAGAAAAATGTGTGAACTTTCCCAGTGTGCTGTGTTTACTGTAATCTTGAGTAAATTCCACTCTTTTTTTCTTTACTCCTTCTACTTCAAACTCTCTCATTTAGAGAATAATTTCTTTGGAATATTGCCCAGATTCTTGTTTTAGTTCCTAGAGCTGTCCTTAACCTAAGTGCATTTTTTTTTTTTTTTTACTTTTCCAATGCTTACCAGCAATCTCTTGTTGATTTATTCTGTTCACTCCCTCACTCACGCATTCATTCAATGTTTATTAAACACTGGCTCTTGCTTCTGACTCTCCTAGTTTTATTCTTTATTAGCTATGTGATGTTGGCCTTCTCTGTGACTCAATTTGTTTCTCTATAAAACAGGGATAATAACAGTGCCTGCATTATATGGTTATTACGTAGATTAAATAGTTGTGTACGTGTGTGTTTTGTGTATGTTGTGTAACACTTGGAGTAATACCTCTACAGTCTGATGGGAATACCTCCGCATTCTTCCCATTCTGGCTCAGAGGGTAAAGCATCTGCCTACAATGTGGGAGACCCTGGTTCGATCCCTGGATCAGGAAGATCCCCTGGAGAAGGAAATGACAACCCACTCCAGTACTCTTGCCTGGAAAATCCCATGGACTGAGAAGCCTGGTAGGCTACAGTCCATGGGGTCGCAAAGCGTCGGACAGGCTGAGCGACTTCACTTTCAGTACTTTCCACAGTCTAAGTATTCATTATTTTTATCTTCAGAGAGCTGCACCAAACACACTGGGAAGGAAATTCTAAGTCTTCAGAGCACCTTTTTCCCTCCTTTGAATCAAAAATGTATGTGAACAACACATTAATATTCCTCAGATGCAATTTGTATCACAAGGCTTTCCTCACAAAGCTTCTCCAGCAGTGAAGGGAGGAAAACCTTAAGGTGGAGAGCTGCCTGCTGTGAAAATCCAGAGAGCTCAGCACAAACGCGGTTTCCATGGAACATTTGCTCATTTATTGATCTGGCAAACTGTCCATGTCAGATAATTCACAAGTTCCTCTGTCTGTAATTGTGATTCCTTGCTAGGTTATAGGAATAGAAAACCTGAGCATCAGAAGGCTGCAAAGAGACCAAATAAAACATCCAAAAAAATGAGCAGATGTTGAAGCCAGCATTCCCCAAACGCAGTCCTGATGTATCCTTAGAATATTATGTGAGGAAAGAGGATCCCATGGGCAAAATATTTGGGAAACCTTAAATTTAGCACATTAGCATTCCCAATACTACTGCCTTCTATTCCAGGTTTTGAATCATCTCTTGTGGTGCTATAAGCCCACCTCGGACGCTCTGCCTCTCACTTTCCTTCCCCTTCTAGTCCAAACTTTCTACTCTTGCCAGAAGAGTCTTCCTAAGATACAGACCTGACCACATCACTCTGTTTGAAACCATTGTTAGTTCCTCACAACCTATAGCATAAAATCCATATTTTTTAGCATGACTCCCAAAGCTGTACAGGATATGGGTCTCAAACTATATTTCCAATCTCCCTCTCCAAACAGACTCTGCTTTCTCTGCTTGGAATGACATTTTCATGTTCATATGTGCAAGCTCATTCAATCCGCATGGCAGTACTATGGCATATATACTATATAACCCCATTTAACAGTTGAGAAAGCTGAGGTGAAGAATTGTTAAATAATTTCCAGAGGTTACACATGTTATAAAGTCATTATTTTAAATACAGACAGTCTAGCTCTGAACCAGTGCCTTTAAGTCGCAGGCTTCCCTGCGACATCTGAGAAGTTGACAGAGATCTATTCCTATTGATCTAGCTCAAGTTAAGCTTCTTTCTAATCAAATATACTCTATTTCTCTTCCCAGAAGAATGAATAAATGACCCTATTATATTTTCTTCCACCAAGTATATATTTTTGCATACACATTGTAATTTCTTAGCATCTTCCATTGCAATCCTTATTTAGCTATGCACCTCACAATACTGTGAGTTCCTTATGAATAGAGACTTTCTACAAATATCCTGACATCCATCCTTTATCCCTAATGGCCAGGCACAACACCTGGTGTGTGTTAGGCACTTAAATCTTTATGATGGTGAATCAAAATGAATCTGTTTGAGGGAAATGGAAGGCCATGCTGATGGCTTGGTTATGGTTTCTGTCCAACAGTTCCCATTCCACACAACTGATAAATGCAAACCCCTTGTCAAAAATGACAGTGTCTGCTAAGCTATGTGTTGCAAGCAAGTGTTTCTGAACTATAATTGTCACAGCAGGGTTTAGGAATGGAACTCAAAAGTGCCTTTTTTTTTTGGCTGCATGTGGGATCTTAGCTCCCTGACCAGGAGTTGACCCATGCCCCCTGCATTGGAAGCATGGAATCTTAACCACCAGACCACCAGGGAAGTTCTCAAAGTACTTTTGAGAGAGAGTCCTTCCCCCGAAATGGCCTTGGAAAAATCAATTTGGCTTTTTCTCTGTGATTTCTTGGTCACTTTTAACAGATGTAAGCATACTTGGTATGGACAGTAGCTCTTCCATAGTCCTTTCAATACTAGAATCAATCCTAAGCCCCTTGATCTGGCTCCCACTCAGTGTTTCATGTCACAAGAAGAGCTCTCCAACAGTCTAGAGTGTATGAGTCATCCATACATTTGATATCTATTGAGTACCTCTTATGCAGTGGGCTTTGCATTCAGGCTAAGGGCACAGAAGTCGACAAGACACAGCTATTGCCTCAAATAAGCTCACAGTTTTATAGAAGGCCAGCAAAGAAGTCAATATTGTGGTATGTCACATTATGTAGCCATGTAACAGGCTGTTTTGAGAACAGGAAGGGGCCTCTTACTCTGAGGGGATTGACAGGCTGTCAACGGAGCTTTGCAGGAAAGGTGACACTTGGATTGGGATTTGGAAGTGCTAGGAGTTAATCAGAAAAGAGGGAGCCTCAGCTTCACTGTTAAGTCTACCCTCCACATATCTCTTGAGTGTATCCACTATCATTCCTTTTCTGGTCTTCCAGAATAGCCTCCTAAGTCACTATTGCAACTACTTTCTGTCTTGTCTTTCTCTAATTCATTCATCACACAGATGCCAGATCAATCTGTTAAAACCGTAAATTGAGCCATATCACAACTTTGCTTGAATACAACCAATAACCTCTAATTACGCTTGGAATAAAACTCCTTGCTATGGGCTACAGGCTCTGCTTGATCTGAAATCTAGCTACTTCCTCATCCTCAAGCTGTGTCTCCCACCCCATCTTCAGCTACACTGGCCTTTATTCAGTTCAGCAAACCTGAGAAAGTCTTTCATCCTTTAGAACCTCATATATTGTTTCTTTTGTCTCAAAGTCTTTACCCTGGGTCTTTACCTGGCACATTCTAAATGTCACCACCTCATCCTTTCATCCCTTTTCCCTTTTTAATTTCTATGTCAACACTCTGGGGTTTATCCCCATTCTTACCACCTATCACAACCTATAATTATTTTATTTATGTTTATTTGCTTATTTTTGGTGGGGGAGAGAGTGCTATTTTTTTAGAGCATAAATTCTATGAGGTCTTGGATCCTATTATTTTGCTTATTGTTTATTCTTCAGTTCAGTTCAGTTCAGTCGCTCAGTAATGTCTGACTCTTTGTGACCCCATGAATCGCAGCACGCCAGGCCTCCCTGTTTATCACCAACTCCAGGAGTTTACCCAAACTCATGTTTATTCTTAGCCCTTGGCATAGTGTCCGGCATGCAGTATAATAACTCAAATTTTACTGAATGAGTAAAGAAAGGCATGGAGATTTGCAGACACAGAGTACTTAGGATCTATGCTAATTAATTATACTATATCTGTGGTGATGGATGGATGCCTGAGTGTCAGGTCATGAGACTGAAAGAGGCAGCAGATTAGATTGTGGAGTATCTTGTATGCCATTTGGAGTGATGGGAACGTCATCCTAGAATGATGGAAAACTGCTGAAGAATGGTAAATGCCAGTGTCTTGGCACATAATGAAGTTTTAGTGCTTTGTTCAAGGTCATCTATGTAAGAAAATATGACCTTGGGAACAAAGAATGCTCAGTAGTTGCTGGGTCTCTGCCCTGTATATCTGCAGGATGTTGAAAAGAAATGCTACTTTCTACCACTGGCCTAAATACAGCAATTATTTCCTATTTCTTGTTAATTGCTAAAGATATTAGTGCTTTTTCCTTCTTTCTATGCAGGTCAACTTTAGGAAAGGAAGTAAATAGGGCTATTTCTGATCTTATTTGTTAAACATGCAAAAATTTAAGAGAAAATGTGACCACTGTACATCATTCTTTGCCTCCATTCCCATTTGAACCATAAGAAAAATGTATATATAATTTATAATTTTCACATGCTTATAAACCCTTTCCATATTTTCATTATCAAAACACTCTAAAGTATACAAAATGCACATGATATAATAAAGGTTTTATATCACCTTCTAAATCAGTTCTATTGCAAAAGAACCAAACAGGCCATATCCCAAGATACATCTGAATACACGGATTGCGACAATATGCAATATATTCTGGATTCTCCCTCTGCCAGCCCCCAGTTATTTGACCAATGGCAGTTTTTCATTATTTGAACTTAAAATATCCTTTTGATTAATTTATACAAACTTCAATTTTATTTAGGAAAGGTATCTGCTTTGAGTATTTTCTAGGAAAAGCAATATATTGAATCTGATAAAACATATTTTTACTGGACAATATTTATCAAATGTAAATTATAAGAATCATACATTAATGACCTGATATTGAAGTGTAACTGCTATAGAGTAATTGAACTGTGCAATCTAAAAGCCAAGTTTTCTATCATACATTTATCTAATTCCTGACAATGAATTATATATTTTTTCCTTTTTGCCTTTTACCCCATTTTTAAAGAATTATCATAGCTTCATTTTCTATCAGTTCTAACAGAATTGAATTCGCAAGTATTAAATAAGATTTGATTTTTAGTTTTACTTAGCTACAGATTTTATACCTAAGACATCTCTGATACAGTTGTATTTTCATCAGAATCTAAACAGTCCCAGAGAGTATCTATAAACACTCATCCACCTTCTCCCAACCTGGTCCTTAATGCGAAGAACTTATGGTGATTGTTTGGGACAATTTATATTCAGGAGACTATCTAGATGTGTTTTCTGGAGAAGCACAACATAGCTTTGCCCTTGATTGTCTTATCAGCTCTCCAGCTGAATACATGACAAAGTAAACCCTCTTATGTGAAAAACTAGAAAAATTCAGAATCAAAATATATGACTCCATCTATTTGCATATATTTTGAGTCCAAATGTATGTTAGACTTTGTGTGTGTGTTAGTCGCTCAGACGTGTCCAACTCTTTGCGACCCCATGGACTGCAGCCCTCCAGGCTCATCTGTCCATGGAATTCTCCAAGCATGAATACTGGAGTGGGTTGCCATTTCCTTATCAAGGGGATCTTCTCAACCCAGGAATCAATCCTGGGTCTCCTGCTTTGCAGGGGGATGCTTTACTGCCTGAGCTACTAGGGAAGCCCATGTTAGACTTCCTAGGAGGTTTAATATATGAATCTGCCAGGCTTGGGATTCTTTTGCTTTTAGTGTTACAAATTTTGAGTGAAATTTGGACATTTCTGCTATGGAAAATATTTGGACTGAGCGACTGAACTGAACTGAAAGAGGCTCCCACGAGATAACTTCCTGAGTTTCCATTGAAAATGCATATGCTCTTCACTCTGGAAGAGGCTGAAATTCTACAACTGAGCAAATGGGAGAGGGCAGACTTCACTTCCACTAACAATTTTAAAAAACAAACATGTTATTATCAAGTAACTCTGATATTCCATTTTGAGATAAAACTGAAATTGAGCTCTAAAAACCTCCATTGAAAAATACCAAATTTCAGAGAAGAATTTATGTTTAAATAAGGTGGCACAGTGAATGGTAAAGGATCTACCTGCAATGCAGGAGCCTCAGGAGCCATGAGTTGGAAAGATCTTCTGGAGAAGGAAATGGCAACCCACTCCAGTATTCTTGCCTGGAAAACCCCATGGACAAAAGTGCCAGGCAGGCTACAGTGCGCAGGGTCACAAAGAATCGGGCCCTGCGTGACTTAGTGACTAAACAACAAACAACAACCAGACTTTCTAGTTTTCCACTAATTCCCATAGGTGAGGAGGGCAAAGTGTGTGTACAGAGTTTGGGTGGAATTTCTAGCCCATCTCCCTCTCCAGTCATAACTACAATTCATTTCCCCAACATCATTGTATTTCATATCCCATAAACAGAGTATGCATCTCCTACTGGCAACTTGTTACAGGCTCCAGAACACGTATTAATAATGAAAATGTATTTTGTACATTAAATATATCTTTAAAATTGAATATTTCGATTATTTTAAAAAGATGATGCAATGTTTCATTGAATATGAATATTTATAATAAAATTGAAAAATATATACTTCACATCAAAGACAGTACCATATGGCTTTGGGAAAAAGAGACATTACGACATTTGGCTGCCTTGAGAAAAGGAGTCAATCAATTTTGATAAAGCATTTTGGGAAGCAGGAGGTTTTATAAATTTCCTATTATAAATAAAACTTTCTTGCTATTTGCTATTTAGTCACTAAGTCTTGTCTGATTCTTTTCAACCCCATGGACTGTAGCCTGCCAGGTTCCTCTGTCTATGAGATTTCCCAAGCAAGAATACTTGAATAGGTTGCCATTTCCTTCTCCAGGAGATCTTCCTAACCCAGGGATCAAGCCTGTCTCTCCTGCTTGGCAGGCCAGTTCTTTACTACTGAGCCACTGGGAAGCCATAAAACTCTCCTAAATGGACCTAAATACTTAGTTACCGCAGAAAAAAATATTGTTGATTTTTTTTTTTAGTTTTCATAATCATTATGTAGAATTTTTCTTTTAAAATAACTATTGCTTTTAATTTTATTTTAGAGCCAGTTGCAAGTCTTGGTCAATTAAATAAGCTCTGCTAGGAGCTGTAGAAGGCAATGGCACCCCACTCCAGTACTCTTGCCTGGAAAATCCCATGGCTGGAGGAGCCTGGCGGGCTGCAGTCCATGAGGTCACTAAGAGTCGGATACAACTGAATGACTTCACTTTGACTTTTCACTTTCATGCTTTGGAAAAGGCAATGGCACCCCACTCCAGTACTCTTGCCTGGAAAATCCCATGGACAGAGGAGCCTGGTAGACTGCAGTCCATGGGGTTGCTAAGAGTCGGATACAACTGAATGACTTCACTTTGACTTTTCACTTTCATGCTTTGGAGAAGGAAATGGCAACCCACTCCAGTATTCTTGCCTGGAGAATCCCAGGGACAGGGGAGCCTGATGGGCTGCCGTCCCTGGGGTTGCACAGAGTCGGACACGACTGAAGCGACTTAGCAGCAGCAGCAGGAGCTGTATTCCTGCAAGGATAGTAGGTGGCAAATGGCTACGTAAGTGAACGCTATGAGAGAGGCCAATGCTGGGCCTTTTCTTCTGGCCTCTCCCTGTTCACTCTGTAACCTTCTTTACTATCTTGTATACTGTGAGACTGACCCACGTGGGCAGAATCAATAGATGTCTTCACCCACTGGCTTCCAGCTGGCTCTGTCAATGAGAGGAACTACTTATAGGTGACAGAAAGAAGGAGAAAATGAGGATGAGGGAGGTTTTCCTCAGCTCCATCTTTGCTAGGCCATAGTGAGTTGACTTAGTCTCTTTCCCAGGGGCCCAGCTCCATGTAGTCATTCTTTTCTTACATGCCCTCAGTGGGTTTTTGAAACTGTTCTTTCCTCTTGCTTCTTCAGGATAACTGCACCAACTACTATAGATTCTAGGTTTTGTACAGTTTATTTTCTTAAAGTCTGTTCATATCTTTGAAAACATTTCCTATATTATACTCAACTCAATTACGAGCTTAGAGTGTGCTATTTATTTCTTGCTGATAAAAAGACTAGAAGTGCTCATAAAATAGCATCAGAATCTCTTTCACAGAAATGTGGAAACTTAAGGTCCTTTTGCAAAAAATGTCTTATGTATATATATGTATGTGTGTATATATATACACACACATATCATCTCCCATTATCCACATCCCCCACCAGAGTGCTACTATGTTTTCTATAAAAAACTATGATAGATATATGCCATTATACATTTACTCAAACCCCCAGAATGTATGACACTGAGAGTGAACTCTAATATAGACTATGGACTATGGGTGATAATGATGTGTCGGTGTAGGCTTGTCAGCTGTGACAAATGTACCCCTCTAGTAGGAGATAATGGGAGAGGCTCTGCATGTACAGCACAGAGGATACAAGGGACATTTCTGTACCTTCTTAATTTTGCTGTGAACCTAAAATTGCTCAACAAATATGGAGTCTTTAAAAATAAAAACTGGCAACCTTAAATTTTAGGAGTTATAAAAAATTCAAGGATGTCTATATCTTCACTGGGGAATAAGTTCTTTCTGTCTAAATAAGAAAGAATTGAGAATACACCCAAAGAAATATCCAGAACCAATTAAGTTCTCTTTGGTGGAGGTGTTCAAGAAAGCTAGTTTAGATGGTCTGAAAACAAGAGAGAAGCTCTGAGCTGGATTCTTTGCCCCAGTTCCTAGGAAAAGAGAGAGTCTGCAGGAAAAATTGTCTGAAACGTTATTTTCTTAAATCCCCTTCTAATACTTTAACACCTGCCGTGACAGCTCTGCCAAAGCACAGCTCAGCCTTAGAGTGCACATTTCTGGTACCCTGGAACTCCCTACCTCCTGAGGCAACTCACTCCAATGTGAACTGAGCTAATAACTCAGAAGGTTCTTCCTTCCATGGGGTCTCAATCTGCCTCCCTGGGCTTCCCCCCACTGACCCAGTTCAGCCCTGGAAGGCAGCACAGAGTCTAATCTGTCTTTCCCCTGACAGCCTTCACAAATGTAAAGATAGCAATCATGTTCTCCCTACATTTTTTCATCCTCAGGTCCAAATCCCTAGCTCCTAGTGGTAAAGACACAATCATCTGAACACATATGATATTTGTTTTATCAAAGTTCTGAAAGAAAGTGGTATATGATCAGTATCTGACCAGCATAGAATGGTGCTACCTCTTGTACAGTCCAAATATTGTATTTCTATCAAAGAAGCTTCAGAGTATATTCTTTTTAAGACAGCCCTGTAACACTATTAAATGCCAAGGATGGGAAGGCATGGTTTTCAATAAGATGGGTTAACCAAGTTCGGAAGTTTTATAATATAGATATTGTAAAAATTGTAGGTATTATTTGTAGGTATTATAAAACTGTAAGTATACCTACAATATACCTAGACATGTGGAGTGAGCTTCCCTGGTGGCTCAGATGGTAAAGAATCCACCTGAAATACAGACCTAGGTTCTATCCCTGGGTTATGAAGATCCCCTGGAAGAGGGAAAGGCTACCCACTCCAGTATCCTGGCCTGGAGAATTCCCTGGACTGTATAGTCCATAGGGTAACAAAGAGTCAGACACGACTGAGCGACTTTTACTTTCATAATGCAGATTCTGTCCTCAAGAAGTTTATTACCTACTCAGATTTTAAGACTAAACTTACATAAAATATATAGAAAACAAACTAGTGCCATACCATGTTGTGTTAACCAAAATTTTAAAAGAAGCTGAGAGAACAGAGAAAAATCTGTGTGCTGAAGTGATTGGTAAAGGATTCTTATATCCCCTAGGGGCAAAGCAAGATACTGAAGGGTAAATATAATTTATACGGGGGGGATGAAAAGTAAGGGCATCAGGAATGAAGGGTGGTACCAAGAGAAGAGTGTGTTCATGGCCCAGTGAGCAGTTTCACCTGTCAAGCTGGAAAGTAAAACATAGAAAGTCAGTAAGTAAGGTAAGGACTAAAAGAAAATATGGTGGAACTTTCGTAGATCCCAAAACAGGAGTGACAGGTGTTTGCACTTAGGAAGTACGTGGAATTCAAGACTGTTCATAGTCTGGCCCAATCTTCATCACCTCTTTGTTCCCATCCAAATATTTAAGATACAAATATTACTTGACATTATAAATATTCCATGAATTTTGATGATTCTGTTTTACTTCTCATCTGCTTTCCTCCTGACTTCCTATTCATTCTTCAAGGCTCCTCTTGAAATTCTATTATCTGTGTATTTATTAGCAGTTATTTATTGAGCATACACTATAATGCATTATAGTGTATGCTGGCACTAGGATTTTTTAAATGGATATAGATAGATATAGATGTAGGTATAAATCAGAAAGAGAGAGATAAAGAGTGGGAAAGAGAGAGAGAGAGACAGAATAGTCCTAGGCTTGGAATTGACACAACATGACTTCCAATGTATTCTTTCGGTCAAAGCAAGTCACAAGTCCCCATCAGGGAAACAGGCTCCACCTTTTGATGGGAGGCATAACATAAGTGTTCTGGATTAGGAAGAATTCTTGGTGGCCATCTTTGTAGAAAACCTCTGAATACCACTGATAGATCAAGGTAACATAATATAGAATTGACAATCGGATTTAGCCACACAGGTCAGAGGAGATCCTGTCTAAAGTATTTCAGTTAAGTAGTTGGGGCAAAAGCTTGAATGGGGTGGTTACAAGAAAGAAAGGGAAGAAAGGAATCAAAAACATCAAGGAAACGAGAGCAGAGAAGTTATGCAATAGATGGAAAAGACATATGGCAAAAGACCAAGGAAGTGTCAGGCTTTTTTTTAAGATGAGAGAAATAAAAACATATTTACTTGCTGATAGAAATAATAAAGTAAGTTGGAAAATTTTGACCATACAGAAGATTAAAAGGGTAATTGTAGTCAACTCTTTGATAAGACAGCAAAGGATGAAGCATCAAGCACAAGTGTATGATTTTGACTTAGCTAGGGAATTGATGCTTTGAACTGTGGTGTTGGAGAAGACTCTTGAGAGTCCCTTGGACTGCAAGGAGATCCAACCAGTCCATTCTGAAGGAGATCAACCCTGGGATTTCTTTGGAAGGAATGATGCTAAAACTGAAGCTCCAGTACTTTGGGCACCTTATGCGAAGAGTTGACTCATTGGAAAAGACCCTGATGCTGGGAGGGATTGGGGGCAGGAGGAGAAAGGGACGACCGAGGATGAGATGGCTGGATGGCATCACAGACTCAATGGACGTGAGTCTGAGTGAACTCCGGGAGTTGGTGATGGACAGGGAGGCCTGGAGACTCTTGAGAGTCCCTTGGACTGCAAGGAGATCCAACCAGTCCATTCTGAAGGAGATCAACCCTGGGATTTCTTTGGAAGGAATGATGCTAAAACTGAAGCTCCAGTACTTTGGGCACCTTATGCGAAGAGTTGACTCATTGGAAAAGACCCTGATGCTGGGAGGGATTGGGGGCAGGAGGAGAAAGGGACGACCGAGGATGAGATGGCTGGATGGCATCACAGACTCAATGGACGTGAGTCTGAGTGAACTCCGGGAGTTGGTGATGGACAGGGAGGCCTGGCGTACTGCGATTCATGGGGTCGCAAAGAGTTGGACAGGACTGCGCGACTGAACTGAACTGAGGGGCAAGGACAGTTCAAATGGAGTAACAGGAAGGAATACGGGGAATAGGGATTCAAATGCAAATAGGTGGATACACAGAAATTCTATGCTGATTGCTTTACCTCCTCAATAAAACAGGATGTGAGTTAACGTTAGTAGTGTCAGGAGTCGAAAGGTTTTTGAAGCTTTTAGGAAAGAAGAGGAGGCATGAAGCAGTCACAAAGGCGAGAAGTAATGTACTAAGAAAGCATAGAAGTATTGCTGGGTTACACTAAGGGTCTATATCAACTTAAAGAAAAAATTTAAAGTGAAATCAGTCTGAATTTGTGTTTCCCAAAAGTTTCCATTTTATGCATGTAAACACAGAGTAACAGGAGGATTGGATTTAATCAGAGCTAGGGATTTCTAGTACTCTTGCCTGGAAAATCCCATGGACAGAGGAGCCTGGTAGGCTGCAGTCCATGGGGTCGCTAGGAGTTGGACACGACTGAGTGACTTCACCTTGACTTTTCACTTTCATGCTTTGGAGAAGGAAATGGCAACCCACTCCCGTGTTCTTGCCTGGAGAATCTCAAGGACGGGGGAGCCTATGGGCTGCTATCTCTGGGGTCACAGAGAGTCGGACACAACTGAAGTGACTTAGCAGCAGTAGCAGCAGCAAGGATTTCTAGAGGAGTGGGATAAAGGAAGAGTTGGACAAAAGAAACTGGAATTCCCCCCCCCCCCACTGGACTGTGAGTTCCAGGCTGGGAAAGACTGTAACACCTCTGTGGCTTTAGCCTTTGAACACAATGCCTGGCACATAATGGCCACTTTTAAAAATAGAAAAATAATAAGTGTATGAATTGTATCAGATAGAGTTCAGAAACATCTAAGAATCTAACTAAGGTGTATTCCTCTTTCCAGATGGTGCTTATAAAGTAGCTCAAAAATATAAATTTGTGTCTGTATACACATTTGGTTCTGACTTTCATTTTTCAGATTTTCAGTCTGGACTGGAAGTTGAAGCCACCTGAACTACGGATTTCAATTTTACTGGTTGGTACAACTTGGGAAAGGAAAACTAACTGCTTTAGACCAATTCCCTAAAATGTTGCTTTCCTTGAAACATCTGTTACATGCTGTCTTTTTTTGTGGGCATTCCCTCTTGCAGCACTTTTTCAGGTAATTGATGTTGCCATTTCAGATTAAGATGAAATTTGGGGTGGCAGCTCTGGACTGCTTCACTGGCTGTGATCAGTTGGCTCTCAGTTTACCAATTTGTGTTCCACTGAGTTGAACAGTAAAAATCTTTGGTAGTTTACCTGAAAGGCTATGAAGATGACTTATGGGACACAGCACACAATATTTCTTTTCTGTACTTTATCTAGACAAATAAGTGCTTATAACTCTGGATTCAGGGAAGACTGTTTATTCTTCAGAACTGACATCCCATTAAAAATAAAGTAAGCATCAGGATTAGTCCCCTAAGATTCCATCAAGTCTTTTGCCATGAGTGTCTGCATGTTTTTCCGTTAGCTGCTGACACACAAAATGCATTTTTCATAGGAGATAATATCACGTTACTCTCTTCTTTCCCCCTCTGTATTTGCCATATTTGCCTACCACTTTCATTTAAAAAAAAAATCAAGCCATGGATTTAAAAAATAATAATAAAGGAATAAGAAATAAAAGCTCTTGTGGAGTAACAGTGGTGGCAGAGACAAGCTAAGCAATGTTACAGTCACTTTAGGGGGCCCAAGAAGTGAGAGGTGAGGGGAGAAACAAAACACCACAGTGCTAAGTGCATTTTACTGGAATGGGCAGATTTTTACTCATTTCTTACTGATCAGATCAACATTTTAGCCATCATTATATCAAGTGAAATCAGAGAAAAAAGAATGTATTTAGCCAAGTAATTATAATGCAGTGTGACAAAGCTCTGGATTGCAGGAGAAAAAGAGAATTTTGGAAGCCAATGACTTGTCCTGGTATGGAGGGCACCAGCCAAAACCTGGGAGATAGAATGGCTATTACAGGTCTGGATTTCATCTGAAGTCACCTGAAATCTACCCTCTTATTTCTTTAAGGTATTTTAGCAGTAAATAGAAGGTTCCATTATCCATAAGTCAGAATGCAGGGCTGTTGTGATTTCAACAAAAGAAGCCCTTCAGAATTTTGTATTTTGGTGGAAAATTGGTACCTATCTCTATCATCCTTAAGAGTACACACTGTCAGACTCCACAGCCAATGAGGTAATGTTACTGTGATACATAATTCTATATGTCAGTTTGATTGGGCTAAGGGATGCCTATATAGCTGGTAAAGAAAGCATTATTTCTGAGTACATCTGAGAATGTTTCCAGAAGTTAGCTTTTAAATTCATGAACTGAGTAAAGCAGATGGCCTTACCCAATGCGGGCAGGCATGATCCCATCCACTGAACACTCAAATAGAACAAAAAGGTAGAGAGATGGCAAATTTACTTTCTTGTTGAGGTAGGATTCCACTCTCCTTCTGTTTCCTGATTTTAAGGACTTAGACTGAGTCCAAGACTGAGACTGAATACATCACTGGCTTTCCTGATTTTCCAGTTTGTAAACAGCAGATGGTGGGATTTCCCAGCCTCCATAATCACGTAAGTCAGTTCCTATATACATGTATACTTACTTATTTACTATAAATTCTTCTATAAATATATGTTTATTATATATATATATATGCATGTATGTATATAATATAGGGGCTTCCCTGATGGCTCAACAGGTGAAGAATCCGCCTGCAATGCATGAGATGCAGGAGACACAGGTTCGACCCTGGGTTGGGAAGATCTTCTGGAGAAGGAAATGGCAACCCACACCAGTATTCTTGCTTGAAAAATCTCATGAACAGAGAGCCTGGTGGGCTACAGTCCAAAGGGTCACAAAGAGTCAGACATGAGTGAGCCACTAAGCACACACATACATATATATTTCTGTTTCTCTGCAGATTCCTGACTAATATAGTTGTTCATTATCCAGCAGTGATTGGCAACTGAGAAGCAACTGGTATTGAATTCAGAAGGCAACCAACAATGGGTATAATATCATAAACAACACTAAGTTTATACTGTGTAGCAGATACTTCAATGAGCCCTGGAGATATGACGAATATAATTAGGCACAGACCTCAGTGACCTTACAAGTGATAAAACTGGCATGCATCATTCCTTTCTCTGAGCTTCAGTTTCCTCATTTGTTAACTCGGAAATAACCGCATCTTAGTAGGTCAGTGTTAAGATTAAATTATTTAACATATGTGAATTCTCCAAGCACAGAGAAACTACTCAATTAAATGTAGGATCTGAGCATGTCTGCGGCTTTCCTGGTGGCTCAGTTGGTAAAGAATTCACCTGCATTGCGGGAGACCTGGTTTTGATCCCAGGGTCGGGAAGATCCCCTAGAGGAGGGGATCCTGTATTCTTGCCTAGAGAATCCCCACGGACACAGGAGCCTGGTGGGCTATAGTCCATGGGGTCGCAGAGTCAGACATGACTGAGTGACTAAGCACGCACTCATGTACAAGCATGTCTGAAATCAAAGATGAGCAATTAGAGTTTCTGGAGACAAATATGAGCTCACTAATAACAGACATCTAGTATCAAACTCATGTTTCTATATTACTTATTATGAGTTTAAGAGAAAAAACATTGTTCAAATATACACTTGAATTTAGCTCCCACTTTGATTTACCTTTCCCACAGAGCTGTTGGTACACAAGATCCAAGTGACAGAATGCCCTCAGTGCTCATTCTTTGTCACCTGAGGGATGGTCAGTTTCTAAGCATTCCAACCCTGCATGGTTCTACCTAGAAAACCAGATGGATGGCATGGGAAGATGAAAGAACCATTCAATCAATGCATTCTCATAAGTTTAGCACAGTCTCCTCATCATGACACTTTCCAGAAACTTGTCACAGCAATTTCAAACATATTTTCCTCAGCCCTTACACAAAGCCAAGCTTATAGCACGCTATGAAGAAATTAACAATAGGACAAAGATATTTTAAAAAGAAAATCTGTGAAAGGTGGCTAAGAGAAAAAGAGGTTCAGGTTTCCTTGTATAGACAAAATATTTTAATTTCCCCAAACTGTTAAGTAATTCTATTACAGGAAATTCTCTATCATTCCCCCCTTTAGGTTTCTTTAAAACAAACAAATAACAACAACAAAATAAAAACACTTCCTTAAACTGAATTAGAGACATTCTCCACAAAACCTTGCTTCTGTGCATCTCTTCTCCAGACTGCGTTCCCCAGGTAGAGTTGTTTCCCAACACCAGGACGCTCTGATAGGCCTCAGCCTGCCATGGGACCTCAAGGTCCAGGAGGAGACTTCTGTGTGGTCTGGGTCACCTGGAGAAGCCCTGGAGCCTTCAGGACTTGGCCAGGCACTAAGGCTAAGGTATGGGCTGCAATTGGGCAGTATGGCATAGTATACAGTGAAAGTGGACCTGGGCTTTTAAGTCAGGGGCCACAAACAAGTGTAGGAGTGGTTAGAAAATTTCTTTAAATTCTTGAAACTTCATCTCCCACAACTCATAGAATGGGGAGAATATTGCCCACCTCCTATAGTGCAGAACAAGAAAACACATACAAGTAGCAAGCATGAACAATTACTGGAAAAATAGACAAATCTTAACGTTAGACTGATTTATCTCCACCCTCAAATTCATACACTGAAGCCCTAACCCTCAATGTGACTACATTTCGAGATAAGGCTTTTAGGAGTAATTAAGGGTAAACAAAATCATAAAGGTGATGTCCTAATCCAATAAAACTGGTTGCTTTATAAGAAGAGGAAAAAACACTTACCATAAGATCTACTGTCTTAGCAAAGTGTTAAGTACAAAATACAACATTGTAAACTACAGGCACTAGACTGCACAGAAGATCTCTAGACTTATTTGCATAACTAAAACCTGTACCCTTTGACTAACACTTCCCTCTTTCTTCCTCCTCCCAGTCCCTGGCAACCACTGTTCTACTCTCTGCTTCTAGGAGTTTGACTATTTTAGTTGTGTTTTTATTAAATAATAATAATAAATAAAGAGGACAGGAGAAACTTTTGAAGGTAATGAATATATTTATGACACAGATTAAGGTGATGGCTTCATAGACACATAATTTTCTCCAAACTAAAGTTGTATATGTTACATATGCTTATCCATAGCTTTTTGTATGTCAGCCATATACAGTAAAATGGTTTCAGAAAAAGAAGAGGGGCTTCCCTGGTGGTTCAGTGGTAAAGAATCTGCCTACCAACGCAAGAGACACAGGTTCAATCCCTGATGTGGAAAGATTCCACATGCTGTGGAGCAGCTAAGCCCATGCTCCACAAATAATGAGCCTGTGCTCTAGAGCTCAGAAGCTCCAACTACTGAGTCCACATGCCCTAGAGCCATGCTCTCCAATAAGAGAAGCCACTTCAATGAGAAACCCAAGGGCCAAAATCAGAAAGTAGCCCCTGCTCACTGCACTTAGAGAAAAACCTGTACAGCAACAAAATCCAGCACAGCCAAAAATAAATAAAATTAAAAGAAAAAGAGAGATATCTCTTATTATTATTGCACATGCACTAAGAAAAGAGTATATGAGGATATCTGTAAGTCAGAAACAGGGCCATCAGTAGAATGTGACATACTGGCACCCTGATCTTGGGCTTCCAGTCTCCAGGACTATGAGAAATAAATGTCTGTCATTTAAGTCACCTAGTTCATGGTAATTTTATAGTGTTGTTATAATCTTAAAATTGCTGACTCCTCACTGCCACCCCCCCAAAAAACATCACCCTGAAATTCTGCTTCTTCAGTTCTTGCAACTAGTGTAATGCAGTAGTTAAAAGCATGTACTAGTTCTGTGACCTTGGGCAATATGTTTAACTCCCCATGCCTCAGTTACCCTACCTGTGAAAGTGGGTTAACATAACACCAACCTCAAGGGGTTGTTATAAGGATGAAATCAGTTCATGAATATTAAGAGTCAATGGCAGACAATAATAGTTGGTTGTCACTACTGAATATAAATCCCTTAAGAACAAGAATGTTCATCTATTTTAGCATATAGTCACAATAAGTATTTCTGGAATGATTGACTAAATGGCCCTCTCCTGTTTCTAGCTGGATTCCAAACCTCTATCATGGTGATACTCAAGCTTTCTAATCTTCTTTTTTCCTCTATAACCAGTCATGCTGACTGAATAAAATTTTTTGGTCTAAGTTCTGCATTTCATATTTCATTTTCTTCCTCCAGCTGTTTCTCCTACTTGAAAAGTTTTACCAATTCTCAACATCCTAACTCCTATCTGTCTTTAAGACTATCTCAAACTGCATCCATGTCAGTGAATGCTTATTGAATCTAATAGACCATCAAACTTCCAGAAGGTGCCCTAGCTTCCCTTCATTCCTCCTCATAAAGGAGCATATGCCACCTCCTCCCTCTCACACACTCACACATACACAGAGTCACAAACACACAGTCCTAAAGGCTCTTTGGGAAACAGGAAATGGGATTCTCAAACCCTAAGAGCCCTCTCTGCCTTCAAGTTGAAACTTCCTATAAGCCTGATTTGGATTTCTTGAGCATCTCCTCGAAATATTCCCTAGGGAGAACTACCTTACCAGGAAATAATAGAGATATCTAGACAGGTTATCATACATTGTAATTCACTCTTCTTCATTTGAGGAGAACTCTTCCAATATCATTTGAAATAACCATAGGAGAGACATAAAGTGTTGTAAATTTAGGACTGATCAATCCTCAGAGCACTAGAGGCAATGCTCACAGATGAAGGGGGTGCTCCCAACACCTTCCTTCTTTCTTCTTCCTTCTCTGCACAGATAAGCTCATAAGCCTGTCCCATCTTCAGAATATGAGTAGCACTCTTTCTACTCCCAAAGTCTTCAGTTCAGTTCAGTTCAGTTGCTCAGTCATGTCCAACTCTTTTGACCCCATGAACCACAGTACACCAGGCCTCTCTGTCCATCACCAACTCCCAGAGTTTACCCAAACTCATGTCCATTGAGTCAGTGATACCATCCAACCATCTCATCCTCTATTGTCCCCTTCTATTCTACTCCCAAAGTCTTCAGTTCAGTTCAGTTCAGTTGCTCAGTCATGTCCAACTCTTTGTGACCCCATGAACCACAGTACACCAGGCCTCTCTGTCCATCACCAACTCCCAGAGTTTACCCAAACTCATGTCCATTGAGTCAGTGATACCATCCAACCATCTCATCCTCTATTGTCCCCTTCTCCTGCCCTCAATCTTTCCTAGCATCAAGGTCTTTTCAAATGAGTCAGTTCTTCGCATCAGGTGGCCAAAGTACTGGAGTTTCAGTTTAGCATCAGTCCTTCCAAAGAACACCCAGGACTGATCCCCTTTGGAAAGGACTGGTTGGATCTCCTTGTGGTCCAAGGGACTCTCAAGAGTCTTCTCCAACACCACAGTTCAAAAGCATCAATTCTTCGGCACTCAGCTTTCTTTATGGTCCAACTCTCACATCCATTCATGACCACTGGAAAAACCATAGCGTTGACTAGATAGACCTTTGTTGGCAAAGTAATGTCTCTGCTTTTTACTATGCTGTCTAGGTTGGTCATAACTTTCCTTCCAAGGAGTAAGCATCTTTTAATTTCATGGCTGCAGTCACCATCTGAAGTGATTTTGGAGCCTCCCAAAAATAAAGTCAGCCACTGTTTCCACTGTTTCCCCATCTATTTGCCATGAATTGATGAGACCAGATGCCATTGTCTTAGTTTTCTGAATGTTGAGCTTTAAGCCAACTTTCTCAGTCTCCTCTTTCACCTTCATCAAGAGGCTCTTTAGTTCTTCTTCACTTTCTGCCATAAGGGTGGTGTCATCTGCATATCTGAGGTTATGAGATTTCTCCTGGCAATCTTGATTCCAGCTTGTGCTTCTTCCAGCCCAGCGTTTCTCATGATGTACGCTGCATATAAGTTAAATAAGCAGGGTGACAATATAAGTCATAAGAAACTATGTCAAAGTTTCATGAAGAAAGGACAAGAAAACAGAGACCAGATATATCTGAGAGGCTTTGTTTCCTATAGCAGCTCAGTCTTTCACAGAATTTGGATGGAAAGCCTTTTTATGAGTCTGATATACTTTCACTTCCTCTCTTTCCTGGCTCTTCTGCTTCCTACCACCATCCTTCATGATCCATTTCCTGGTACATCAGTTTTGTTTGATCAAATCATGAACCTGCTTACACAAACAAAAGCTGGAGGATAAGTAGGACTTTGTTCTTCTGGGGAGCTTAGAGGCTCTCCTTGTCAGTGACCCCCGAGGAAGAATGATGTCATCCTTTGGTTCTTAGGGACTTTCTAGCCGTCATAGTTGTGAAAGGGTGCATTCTGAGGGCATGAGTTCCACCTGCTGGTATTATCCACACCTTTCCTCCTTGGTAAATGGATTGGAGTACAGCCTAATCACATCCAAAGACCTGAGGCTATGACTATGAAGTCATCCCAGTTCCTTCTCTAGCCCTATCTCTGTTTTGTCTTTTTTATCTCTGCACTAATTATTGCCTTGACTAGGAATTTAATGAGGATCCTAATTAATCCATCTGAATTTTTTTTTTCTTGGACAAAATATTCAGACCAACACTCAGAGATGAACATCATGCATAATTAGGAGCATTACAACAAGGCCAGCCTACATTGATCTCATATATTCCAGTATACAAGGCACTTTCTCACCTATTACTTCAGATTATACTCTTAATAGCTAACCTTATGAGGAAAGCCTGTGAACTCTAATTAGCTCTTTTACAAATAAAGAGTCTGAGACAGGTTGTTTAAGTGATTTTGGCTTATAAATGGCATAAACAAATGCTATGTTGAATAAATGGAGGGAAGGGGTTATTAGAAGGGGAGAGAGAAGAAGTAAATTACACCACTAGAAGAAGCCCATGGTACGTCAGACCAAAGTCAGGGTCTGATTTACCTTATAAGGATCAGACTGATTTAATTAACATGTAAAGACTTCTGAATTAAATAACCTCTACAGTCAGCTTTCTGGTATCTTTCAGTCTACTGATAGTGTGTTCCTATCACACCAACACACTGCAGCTGGAAAAATCTAATCTGATCATATTACATCACAGTATTTCATCTCATCTCATGTGTCACGTATGTCATCTCATCATCTCATCTCATCTCATGTCATGTCATCATATCCTACCACATCATTTCTCCTGTGTAAAATCTTTCAATGGCTTTTCATTGCTCTTAGGATAAACTCCAATGATCTTTAATGAGGGCTTGAATGATCCTGTCCCATAAGGTCTGTTTCTGCTTTATCTTACCTCCCCATCCATCTTCACTCTCTCCAATTCAGTCACAACTTCATTTCCTCAAGCACTATTTTCTCCTCCTTTACAGCCAAGCTTAACTGACACTTCATCAGGTAAGTATTCCTGGAACTCCTGACTAGAGCAAACAACTTTACTATAGGTTTATATAGTCCCATGTACCTCTCCTTAAAGAGCTTAGTAATTTTATATTTAGTTTATATTTAGTTATAAATATATTTATATTCAGTGTGATTAGTTGATTAATGTCTCATTTATCATCTACATGGAGAGACAGAGGTGGCTGGTAAAGCTCTCTGTTGTGTCCTAGGTACCTGCCACCACACCTGGCAGGTAAATTAATCCTCATTAAAATTTAGTTTAACAGAAAGTTATGATGAGATGGTTGGATGGCATCACCAACTCAATGGACATGAGTTTTAGCAAACTCTGGGAGATAGTGAAGAATAGGGAAGTCTGTGTCCTGCAGCCCATGGGGTCAGACATGAATTACCAACTGAAGAACAATGTCCCTGTTAGTAAATATACCAAAGACAAAATGGACAGTGAGTAAACACAACCCATTTCTGGGTTTGTTGAAAATTCTGTGAATAATTTCAGTCTGAAAGAACAACTGACAAGTTCTTACGTAAATACTTCCTCCTTTTCATTTTTATTGGGTATGATCATTTCCCTCTCCCTACCCCTTCTCCCATCAAGTAATTCAGTTCAGTCACTCAGTCATGTCCAACTCTTTGCGACCCCATGAATCGCAGCACGCCAGGCGTAGTTGAAAATAATTCTGTAGCAGGAAGTTCTTGATTGTCAGAAACACTGATCAAGTGGCTACTGGTGAGTGGGGCAGAATCCGTCATTCTAATACAGGACAGTGGAGACCTCAGAGGAGATGGGATGTGAGCCTCTGTCTGAGGAAATGACCACCTTCCCCTATCACCTTCCAGCTCTTTGTTAAGAGCCTCACTTGAACTTGAAGTGTAAGGTAGTCGCTGTGTTTTTTCAACTCTTTGCAACCCTATGGACTGTAGCCCGCCAGGCTCTTCTGTTCATGGAATTCTCAAGGCAAGAATATTGGAGTGGGTAGCCATTCTCTTCTCCAGGGGATCTTCCCAACCCAGGGATTGAAACTGGGTCTCCAGCATTACTGGCAGATTCTTTAACTGTCTGAGCCACTGGCAGATTCTTTACCCGTCTTTTCCACTTATTTACATGGAAAAAAGGTTTGCAACTGATGCATCCTTCTTGACCAACATTCTCAGCATGAGCTATGGGGTTTCCTGATGAAAGGGTTTGTTCACATAGACGTCAGTGAGTCTGATTTTGAAAGAAATGACTGAAAGGAACATTTTTTAAAAACCAGCTCTGACCAAAGAAAAGTACTGAGAGAAAAGAGTAAAAGGGTAAAAAAAAAAAAAAAAAGGCAAAGCAAATAAGAGGTAATTATCAAGAAACCACAGGTCTGTCTAGTCAAGGCTATGGTTTTTCCAGTGGTCATGTATGGATGTGAGAGTTGGACTGTGAAGAAAGCTGAGTGCCGAAGACTGATGCTTTTGAACTGTGGTGTTGGAGAAGACTCTTGAGAGTCCCTTGGACTGCAAGGAGATCTAACCAGTCCATTTTAAAGGAGATCAGTCCTGGGTGTTCTTTGGAAGGACTGATGCTAAACTGAAACTCCAGTACTTTGGCCACCTCATGTGAAGAATTGACTCATTGGAAAAGACTCTGATGCTGGGAGGGATTGGGGGCAGGAGGAGAAGGGGATGCCAGAGGATGAGATGGCTGGAAGGCATCACCGACTCGATGGACATGAGTTTGAGTGAATTCCGGGAGTTGGTGATGGACAGGGAGGCCTGGTATTGCTGTGATTATGGGGAGCAAAGAGTCGGACACGACTGAGCAATTAAACTGAACTGAACTGATCAGGAAACCATGTTAAACAGAGTGGTATTTCCTAAAGCAAATAGCAGACCACTCCAGTAGTATTGCCTGGAAAACCCCATGGCCAAAGAACAGTCAGAAAGGACTTTGCGATTGAACAACAAAACTTCCTAAAGCAGAAATGAATGTATATTTTCCTCCTGTTAGACTGCTTCAGAGACAGAAGTATAGCTTAGCAGATTAAGCCAGCATTTGTGCAATGATCTTTATGTCATTTACTCTTGGTGGGGGGAGGGGCAGATGGAAAAACTAGAAATTGGCTAGTTTAGGGCCTTTGTTGGTTAACACCAACACATTTGTGTTAGGACTCAGGAAAGGATTTAGTTCTCCACTTGATCTGTGCATGTGCCTGAGGGGCACTGAAGTTTTGAAGGAAACAAACCAATGGAGGATTTGTGTTTCGCTCCATCAGTTTGGACCTAAGAATCTAAGAAGACGCTTGTAGCACTGTCTTCCCTCTTAGCAGATTTTTTGCTCTGAATCATCTCAACATGTAAAGCCCTGACACCTAGGATATCCTGAGGGAGAATGCAAGAAAGAAGGATGTAATTGTGCCAATTCATCTGGCCAGGAGACTGAGGGCACAATGTCCGCTGGGCAGAATAAATTGTTATTTTGGGACCTTGTGTTGATCATTTTGGCAGTAGTATCCTGGAGGGACAAATCCCGAGCTGCAGAAAGATGTTTGGGTGCCTGGGGCAGGAAGGCAATTAGTTATAAGGCTCTCCTTTTTCCCTAGCCATATTCACAGAGTGAATACTCATTAAAGGCCCAATTTAATAAAATGGTAGCTGATATACATCTTACAGCCTAATTTTAAAAACATATGATGTTATTTCATTAATTTGTCACGTGCATAAATAAAAATAATTGCATTTTACAACTTGCAGTATTTAACACATAACAAAATGTTGAAAAGAAAAATGCACATATACTCTTTCTGTAGAAGCTAATGTCTGATGACATTGAAATTCTGGTTCTCTCTGCCCCTCTATTCCTTTTCTCATACTGCATTAAAAAAAAAAAAAACTTAGTATATTCTAAGGAGAAACATTTTCTTTGGTTCTATTTTTATAAGGCAATCTGAGCTTTATTTTCAATTACCCTTGGAATGCACCCTTGAATTTCTGGTTGTCATCCACCATCACTGTAGAATTAAATGCAGTTTTCAGATTTAAAGAGCTAAGAAATTTGCAAGGTAAACTCTTTCAACTCTGAAAACAATGAAACAAATATACCACCAACAAAATCTACTTGAAGAGATTTTCTGTTCTGAAAGCTCTAATTCATTGTTCTAAATCTTTCACAATGGTGTGATTTATTAAAAAAAATGTATATGTGTGTGAACTATACAATGTATATGTGTGTGAAATACACAAAACAGATCTTCACAACCCAGATAATCACGATGGTGTGATCACTCACCTAGAGACAGACATCCTGGAACATGAAGTCAAGTGGGCCTTAGGAAGTATCACTATGAACAAATCTAGTGGAGGTGATGGAATGTCAGTTGAGCTATTTCAGATCCTAAAAGATGATACTGTGAAAGTGCTGCACTCAAAATGCCAGCAAATTTGGAAAACTCAGCAGTGGCCACAGGACTGGAAAAGGTCAGTTTTCATTCCAATCCCAAAGAAAGGCAATGCCAAAGAACGCTCAAACTACTGCACAATCGCACTCATCTCATACACTCATCTCATAGTAAACTAATGCTCAAAATTCTCCAAGCCAGGCTTCAGCAATATGTAAACCGTAAACTTTCAGATGTTCAAGCTGGATTTAGAAAAGGCAGAGGAACCAGAGATCAAATTGCCAACATCTGCTGAATCACAGAAAAAGCAAGAGAGTTCCAGAAAAACATCTATTTCTGCTTTATTGACTATGCCAAAGACTTTGACTGTGTGGATCACAAGAAACTGTGGAAAATTCTGAAAGAGATGGGAATACCACAACACCTGACCTGCCTCTTGGAAATCTGTATGCAGGCCAGGAAGCAACAGTTAGAACTGGACATGGAACAACAGACTGGTTCCAAATAGGAAAAGGAGTACGTCAAGGCTGTATATTGTCACCCTGCTTATTTAACTTCTATGCAGAGTACATCATGAGAAACGCTGGACTGGAAGAAACACAAGCTGGAATCAAGATTGCTGGGAGAAATAATAATCTCAGATATGCAGATGACACCACCCTTATGGCAGAAAGTGAGGAGGAGCTAAAAAGCCTCTTGATGAAAGTGAGAGAGGAGAGTGAAAAAGTTGGCTTAAAGCTCAACATTCAGAAAACGAAGATCATGGCATCTGGCCCCATCACTTCATGGGAAATAGATGGGGAAACAGTAGAA